>VKOC01032661.1:0-10893 GCA_009364415.1 Spea multiplicata | reverse complement strand
TTGGACCTCCAACAATGCGGATGGGACATGGACGAGGAGCTGGAGGAAACCAAGGAGGGCCTGGAAAGGTACTTTGAGGAGGAATCCAAGCAAATCGTCTTCCAAGGTGGAGAACCTGGAGAAGTGTGAGAAATGTAACTCTTTCTTTTTCAGGAAGCTCCACTCCGCCCACACGCCCCTGACGGAAATGAGAGACAGCAAAGGCGTGGTACGACGGGGGAAGGAGGAGGTCCAGAAATGGGTCGTCGACTACTACTGAGATCTCTTCTCCCCCAAGTCATCGGGCAGATCGTCCACCCGACCAGACCTGCGCCATCCCAGGACACTGGATCGTGGACAGCCTAGCCCTCATCAGGGACACGATCTACTACATCAAGGACCGCAACGTCCGTGCCGCACTGGTCACCCTAGACCAAGAGAAGGCATTTGATCGACTGTCTCATGGTTTTATGGGTCAGGTAATGTGGAGGTTTGGGCTGGAGGAGATGTTCTGTTCTTATGCTAACCTGATGTACCTTGATATCCACAGCTCGGTGCTGGTGAATGGCTGGAAGACTCTCTGGGATCAGACAAGGCTGCCCTCTCTCACCTCTTCTTTTTGTCTGTTGTATAGAGCTCTTCGCCGAGTGCATCAGACGGAATAGAGAGATCAGAGGGATCACCGCGCCGGGCAGAGACAAGAAGGAGATAAAGTGCTCGCTCTACATGGACGACGTGACCATCTTCTGCGCGGATCTCCGGTCGGTGAGAGCGCTCGTCCAGACATGCAAGGACTTCAGCCGAGCTTCAGGCACAAAGGTCATGCTTGGTGTCTTATGTGCTGTGTATAGGACGCTCTATGGTTTGCCAGGAACCGCCTGGTGCTGAGGAGGGAGCAGGTCACAGTCCGTGACTGCCGCAGGCTTATCCATAGCCTGCTGAGAGACTACTCTCTCAAGGGCAGTCTAGAGGCTGAAGACTAGCCCCATTCTCCTCGGCCCCCTTTCCCCCCATTTCCCCAGGTTATGTTCCACTAATGTGCTAACCATATGTGCCATATCTGGAAATGTAATTGTACACTGCTTCTACTGAGCTTTCCGTACTGTAACGTGTATTGCCCTGCGCTGCATCGCAGTACTGCTTATCGACTGTCTGTATCAATATTACTGATCTATG
The DNA here is from genome assembly GCA_009364415.1 of Spea multiplicata. Lineage (NCBI taxonomy): Eukaryota > Metazoa > Chordata > Amphibia > Anura > Pelobatidae > Spea > Spea multiplicata. The sequence goes on along the minus strand of VKOC01032661.1, from coordinate 9,738 downwards.
TATTTCTGCTAAAACAGGTTGATGTCTGTTTTATCATAAGCAGTTTTTGTATAATAAACTTAAATACAAAAACGCTCTTTTCCTGTCACTTGTGAGACATCAGTACAGAGTTCCGATATTTTGTGCGCAGCACGATGATTTGTGTCAAGACATTTCTTTGACTGTAGCAGGCTCGACTCCGGAGCTAGATACACAACAACCAGGGTTGGGTTAGAAAAGGCCACAGCTGTTTTTATTTTAACGCTAGCCATTGCCATGCAGACCTATAACCGAAAATAGGTGCGTTAAAAGGACAATGACCAACACACTGAAATTAACATAAATAATTAACATAAATAATTAACATGAATATTTAACATTAACCATTTAATGTAACAAAAACCACCCCAAGCTTACATAGTTATTCAGGTACCACACAGGGAAGGACATACTGGGATGCCCAAACCTAGACCTGAGGTTCCCAGCCCAGGAAACCTCCCGCCACAAGTATCACCAAATGCTCTCCAAGCAGCATTAACCCCCTAGATACCTGGTAAGCTTCCGCACAACCGTGACAAAAACACATTCCCTAGGAACGCTCATCGTAACAGGGAGGGTGTAACAAACAACAATAGGTACGCTGACAACAAAAAATGGCACCTAACCTAGTGGCACCCTCCCCTTAAATACCCTCCATTAACCCATCTCCTAACTTCAAAAAAATGCTACCAGACCTAGCCCTGCTCAGGACCCAGTCAAGGCCCACTCCGGCCCATTCTGAGCCTTATAGGCTTTATTCTTTCTGCGTTTTTTGTGACTCAGGGGATCCTATTTAAAGACATCAAGAAATGACTAAGTGCTTATTGTGAGACATGCTGTATGTATTAAGTACTGATTAAACCTCATGTTATCCTGGTAGACATTATTGGCTTTGTGTTGTGTATCTCTTCTATACACGTGGTTCATCTTACTACACTTTTTACTACAATTGTTTGGAACAATGTGGATACTGAGTGGCAACTCCACCGGTGGACTTCTCACGAAAACCATCTAATTAATTCAAGCCCCTCAAACATTAGAGCGGTACATTTCTATATTTGTGTGAATAACATACCGCCGCAAAACATATTTTGGACACTTTAATTTATCCTGTACAGCGGGCAATTACTGAAGGGATCCATGTATAAAGGGGATATAGAGGCAAAAGGTGATAATTGTTGACCTTATTTGCATGTGCCTACCCAGAATCCCTTGTGGTTGTGGCAGCACCATGAGATTTCTGAGGGAACAACAAGCTTTCTGGCTTGTCTGGTGTCTGTAGATGAGTGTTTAATAATTCTTCTACATACCCCTAAAATTTAGTGGAAGGATTTTCCATCACCTTTACCCACCATGACTTATGTAATGAGAAACTAAAAGAGCACATTGCTGCTGAAGATGAAAAATTATTTACTCGCCAGAAGTTTCTGAGTTATACAAACTCAGTTTGAGCTAGCATGCCCTCGCATGAAACTCACAAATGTTCTTTCCATAAACCGTAAAAATTACTTTTTAAAATGACTGTTTTGATCTCTTTCTTTGACCTTTTGTTGTTTATTTTATAGGCTACTCAATCTTTCTTCTAATCTCTCTTAATACAGCTCCCTTTCTCCTGCTCCATTTTTTCCTAGTTTTAAGCAGAATAAAAGTCTCACATCTAAGCTTCATATCACTGATGTTTCCTGGCAAAATACTGGATAGTATACACTCATGAGTCAAGAAAAGTTAAGTTACCCTTCTGACCCAAGGGACAATTCAGACCTATAGTATGGAGGCTAGTTGTGAGATAAGAAGGGAGAGGAGTAGGATCGAGAGGGAAGGGTAGGAAATGTTTCCCACAGATCCTATTAACAATAAACCAGGCCTGTTTGGGTGAATTTATTAAACAACACATAGTCAGTCTATGGTTTTATGCCAAGCGGAAGTTTGTGGCAGGGGAAGACTGAAAACACTAAGAACAACGTAAGAACAACAAGCCAGCGTTTAGGCAATGCCCGGAACCGAAAAAATAAGAGAGGGGAGAAAAACATGCTTGACCATTTGACACAGAAACCGCATGTCATTGACTGAAGTATCCCGGATCTCAGGACCAGGCCCCCCATCCAATTTACCTTACACCCAAAACTTGGGCCACAGCCAATTTTATTTATTGGCCCGACACCTCTTTGCGTTAACAGGGCAAAGACTACCAACTGAACACATAAATATAATAAATAACATCAATAAACATAAATAATGAACAAAAACCATAAAGCCTACCAGGGACAGACATAGCAAGATGTCCAAACCTGAGGCTCCCGACAACCCCCTACGCAGAAAAGGCATTCACACCCCCTAGATGACTGGTAAGCTACCCACCCGGCTGTGAGAGCAGAAATACCCCTAAACACAATAAACAGGGAGGCAGCGTGGGACAAACAGTACAGGCTAAGGTGTCTTCAAAAAAAATGTCCTCAGCCTTGTGTCACAACCCCTTAAATAAAAAGTGGTACCAAAACCTAGCCCTACTCGGGATCCCAGTAAGGGCCTACTCTGGGCATGCTGGCCCGCGGGCATCAGTCTATGTGATGATGCAATCTCTGCATTATCTTACACAAGATCTTTGAAACTTGTATGTGGGGCCCATTCCGGAGACAACTTGTTTCGGAAAATGGTCCCTGGCAAAGCTTTTTGTTAAAGATATTGTCTAACAAGCAGCCATTTTGTTTTGAGGAGTATCTGAGGCCCGGTGGATAATTTTCAACTTTGCCTTAATAATAGCCAGAATATAACCATGGCGAGGGAACAAACCACCAGAAAGAAAAGCAACAAGCATGGAAACATTATGGAAGACTGTGTTAAGATACCTGAGTCCATTATCACAATATATATATAGTAGAAGCATTATTACAACATTACATACAATATGTGCAAAACAGCACTCAGGGAGGATATGGCGACCCAATAGTATCCAACTGGTTCCTGTGTCCTACTCATAAATATTATACCGGTACCATAGGACTATTATACAAATAGATAATTTTATTCAGGACACATATAAAAAAATAAAAATAAATCAGCTATACAAACAATCTGGATTCTCAACGTGTTTCGCCCTCACAAGGGCTTCCTCAGGAGGTAAAAAAGAAAATAAAACAAAGGTCTCCATATCTTCCCGGAGCGCTATTTTGCACATGTTGTATGTGCAAAGAATTTTGTGAGTTCAACCATTTATTTATTATTTCATCACGTTTTATAAGTGTTACACTATTGGCGTTTTTTAGACACAACAAGACCAGAAATTGAGACACACAGAAAAAATCTAAACCCTTTGTGAGTGCTATAAACACCTAACATATATTTAATTTATTTAACACGCTACATTTTGTGTATTTGAATGTTATGTAGATGTTGCTCACAAACACAGACAAGCAATGAAACATAACTTCTTTACTTTACTCTAGTAACCACATGCAACACATAAAGATATATACACAAGAGACCTAACACAACAGAAAAAGTGCACATTTCCATTATGCTGCCACCTACTGGCAAAACAGACTGTATCACACCCCAATACATAACACTACACTATTGTTGAGGTTATTTTCCTTTTTGTTTTACATGAGCGCCCCCAAGTGGTTTTTGAGGTCATATTGTACAACATTTGGAGAGTGTTGATTTCGGGTGACTGCTGTAAGAGATACAAAAAAGGGGAAGTGTTGTTTGTAAAAGAATCTTTTTCACATTTATATATTGTTTGGGTGTATTGGTCCTCTATACTTTTCGTAAGTCGTTAGATATTACTTGAACGTTTTTGAAAGTAAAATTTCTTTAGGCCCCTTTTAATCTCTTCATTCCTTAGACTGTATATAACAGGGTTCAACAACGGCGTCAAGATTGTGTAACACACGGAAATCACTTTCTGTAATCCCAAATATTGTTCTTTAGATGGAATCATATAGTTAAACACTATAGTGCCATAATACATACAGACCACGGTCAGGTGGGAGCTGCAGGTGGAGAAGGCCTTTTGTCTTCCAGCTGAGGTGGAGATCCGGAGGATGGCGGCAATGATGTTCATATAAGTTACAGAGATGATCATTAACGGCACAAATGCCATTGGAATGGAACCTATAGTAATTATTATTTCATTAACCGATGTGTCTGAACAAGAAAGTCTGAGAAGTGGAAGAAGGTCACAATATAAATGGTTAATCATATTTGACCCACAAAAGGTCATCTTGTTTAAAAGAACAATCTGTGGTAAAGAAATAATTATTCCACATTCCCAAATTAAAGATGCAAGAAGATTACAAAGCTTAAGGTCCATGATGGAGGAATAACGCAATGGGTTACAGATGGCCAAATATCGGTCGTAGGACATCGCAGTGAGGAGGAGACACTCATTAGAGGTGGAAACACAGAAAAAGTAAAATTGGGTGAAGCAGACAGCCTTGGACATAAAATTACCTTCTTTTAATATAATTTGGAGCATTTCAGGTACGATGGTTGTGGAGAGAAGGATGTCGTTGAGAGACAGGTGGCTGAGGAAGAAGTACATCGGAGCGTTGATGTGGCGACATGCGAGGACCAGCGATATGATTGTGAAATTGGCAGATAATGTTAAAAGATAAGTTATTAGAAAGAAAAGAAAAGGTAAGAGTTTAACGTTGTGAATATTCCCAAATCCAAGAATCCAGAAATCCTGGACTATTGTTCTGTTCTTACGATCCGGCAGGTGATGCACGATAAAATAATTCTCTGACTGTGTTTCAGAACTAGAAAACTAGAAAAGAAGCCATAGAAGTGTGACTATTATTATTATTATTATTATTACCTTTTATTTATTAAAGGACGCTAGTGAATCAGAGTTCGGATTGAACACCAACTGCATTAGAGTATTGAGAGGTTAGTTGATTATGTCAAATTTTGAACATTAAAAAAAAAAAATTCATGTCACAGTGAAAACTTAAACAGAGAAAAAAATGTACCATCTATGCCGTGTGTAAAATGTTCGCATCAAACTGTGCATTCTAAGTATAGAAGATGTGAGAAAAATAGTTTAATAACTCTTACCATGTCTGTGACGTTCTCTCGATGTTCTTGCAATATTTCACTAGGTTGATAACAATCGGCCTTTTATATCTTTTTTTCTTTCTACTACGAGCCTCAGGAATCCTCAAGGGATCTCCAAACAAAACAAACAAATTATTCCAAATAGACGAAATCGCTAATTATCCTCAAGTTGTTTTACAAAAAAAAAACAAAAAACGTTTTTAATGTGTTTTGGATTTGTAAATTAAAAATACACTAGTGGAACTAGTCAATGGTTTCAACCAGATGTGTTAATAAAAAGCAATCTACTAAAATAGTCCTTGTGTTGAATTTAAAATTGTATCTTTTGTTCTCATTTCCGACTCAACTCCCTAAAACTCTGTAAACTTGCAAGAAACGGGTCCTCAATACATATATACCAGTTTGCTTATTTATATCATTGATTTAGTTGATAGTACTATGAGCTGTGATGGCAGTCTATATATTTATGTAATAATAATAATAATAATAATAATAATGCAAGTAAAAATAGCAGCATTACTTTTATTGTCTTCAATCATTTTTTTAAAGACAACTATTTACTTCACTCTTAATTTTAACAATGCATTCTGCCGAGGCAAAACTTGTTGCGGTCCAAGAGGCAGCGGTGTAGATCAGTGGTCGGCCAAGGAAACTTATTACAGCAGTTGAAACGCACATCTTGCTTACTTTTTATCATAATTGGAAGACGTCCAGCAGTGCCATCAGCTAAGCGTTGGCAGAAAACAGTTGGACACTGGTAAACACATCTACTGGCTGGAGACGTCTGGACAGAATTAGTTTTCATGGAAGGTAAAAAGCAATATGTCACGGAACTGGGTCCATACAGACGACTGTAATGACCCAGGAGCGTCCAAAGATGGTGTTCAGGAGTTATGGCGCAGTAGCGGAGTTGGACAGGGCCTGGTGTAGGGCGACTGCACTCTCCTGGGTGGGCATCTAGGGTTGTGTGACCACACACCAGGGTCCTGACATAGAACTGTCATGTTGAGATTCTACCATTTTGTTAGAAATAGAGGAGTGAGCCCACTTTTGTAGAGGAATGCTGGATGAGGCAAATGGAGCAGCCAATGATGAGTGGAGGTAGATAACTTCATGTCAAAGAAGAAATACAGCGTCAAAGACCACCAATGAGTATCTCGGTATCTCGGTTTGGGTCAGAAGGGCACAAGCAAACAAGGCAAGTCAGCGGGATCTCTAGGTGTGGAGATGAGTGTAACTGAAAGCCAATAATCTGGTAAAGTTCCTTGAAGAGATATCTCATTAAATACACCTTTTCTGAGATTCTGTCCCAACATCCCATTAACCTTATGAAGTCCAAATGATTACTCAACCCAAATGAAGTAGGGCATGATAGTTTAAACCAGAGTAGACATCTGGGATTCTAAGTAATAGGTAGGATTTTTTCTCCTACTTATTTACTTAATTTTTGTCCCCAAGAGCTAGTTGGACTTCCAACTAACATTCCCTTAGCTGCAAGTAACACGTTTTCATGGCTGAAACACTCTTATCAACTTGAAAACAGCAGCTGTGTCAGATTTTGACGGCTGACAATATTTTACTTGACTATTCAATATTCTGTTGATTGACTTAATTTTCTACAACATCACTGGTATAGTAGGAAATAAAAGATATGTTGGGTTTCATCAAAAAATTCCAGTGTAATAAGTGTGATACCGTATGTTACCTCATAGTGATACACAAGAGGTGCAAAAAAGGTGCTATAGTTGTGATAATATGAATTTTATACATCATTTTTTATTCTTTTTATAATCTTAGGATATAATGCCCATTTTGTATATCTACCCTGCAGAACTGTCGCCTGTATGGGCTACATGTGCTATTTCCGAGTAAGTACAATGCAATTTATTGGAGTAATTTGACATGGAGGCAAGTATTTAGTGAGTATTTGAAAAACTACCAGGGCTGCTCATATTTAAATCTATTAATGAAGCTTCCCGGCATTCATGATAGCGAGGATTACCTTTTGGGGTTTTCTACTACAAAGATAAAGATACATTATATTCATTTCATTTTGTTTCATGAAAGATACATTTCATTAGTGCCCGTGTAATCTCTTTATTTCTTAGACTGTATATTAAGGGGTTTAGCAGCGGGGTCACAATAGTGTAGCAGACAGAAATCATTTTTTGTAACCCTGAGTATTGTCCTTCAGATGGAACCAGATAGTTAAACACAATGGTCCCAAAATACATACAGACCACGGTCAGGTGGGAGCTGCAGGTGGAGAAGGCTTTTTGTCTACCAGCCGAGGCAGAGATCCGGAGGATGGCGGCAATGATGTTCGCATACGTCACAGAGATGAAAATTAATGGTAGAAATAATATTGGGATAGAGTCGATTGCACTTACAGTGTCTATATCTGATGTGTCTGAACAAGAAAGACTGAGAAGTGGAAGAAGGTCACAATAAAAATGGTCAATTTTATATGACCCACAAAATGTCATCTTCTGCAAAATAACAGTATGTGGTAAAACAATAAGTACTCCACAAACCCAACATGAAAATGTAAGAAGAGTACAAAGTTTGAGGTCCATGATGGAGGAATAACGCAATGGGTTACAGATGGCCAAATATCGGTCGTAGGACATCGCAGTGAGGAGGAAACACTCATTAGTGGAGGAAACTGAAAAAAAGTAGAATTGGGTGAAGCAGCCAACTCGGGATATAGAAGTTCCTTCTCTCAATATAATCTGCAGCATTTCAGGTTGAATGGTTGTGGAGAGAAGGATGTCGTTGAGAGACAGGTGGCTGAGGAAGAAGTACATCGGAGCTCTGATGTGGTAACATGCGATGACCAGTAATATGATTGTAAAATTAGCAGATAATGTTAAAATATAAATTATTAGAAACAAAAGAAGAAGTGTGACTTTAGTGTTGTGGATGTTTGGAAACCCCAGAATAAAAAACGCTGTGTTTATTGTTGTGTTTGTAATCTGCTCCGAGATGTTTGTATGTGAAGATAAATACATGAATATAAATAAATTATCTGACACACAAAAATGTTATCATTTGCTGACAGCAGCAGGGTATGACATCACTCAGTAGACGTGATAGACACAATGATTTATAGGTCACAATAGCTGAAATAGTTATCTTATATAAATGTAATACGTCAGTTACTTATGTAATTGCTGAAGATGTTGTTCTTTTCCCATCCCCACAGTGAAAAGACGCAGAAATGCAACTAGAATATAGAATAAAATATATTAATTAGAAAAGTATTATCGCCGTGTGATCTGTTTACCGTCTCAGTCTGAAGCCTCCCTCCAATATGTTATTATTCAGAGGCGATGTGAGAGTCATTGAAGGCATTGTCTATTTCTCAGATACATAAAGCATGGGTGGCGATGATGGATTACTTTGATCCATTGACAGATTTCAGACAGAAGGAGGAACCCTTAATTATTTAAACTGTCAATTCCAGTTTCCTTATGGGTTCACTGACATCCACATCGCTTTTGGCAAATTCTACTGTAATGGGGTATTTTTCACAGAAAATGTATACAATACAATAGGGTCTATAAAACCACTATGGGACAATCATTGGTTTGAACCTGAAGACCACAATTGAAATCGCAAGGAAAGTCCAAGAAGTTTAGACAGAACACATATAGGAAACAATTCAGTTCTACAGTATACACGTGTTTCATCTGCATGTAAAGAAAGGGAGTAACGAGATCTATATCAATATAAAGAGTGTAAAGTATAAGACGTGGCCCCATTTTTTTTTAACTCACGATTCAGAATACCAGCTTTCTCTTAAATCAACTCAAACGCACGAGTATAATTCATATGACCAAACATTTCAAATGCCAGAACGAAATAAAAGGCTGTAACATGACATCATGTTAAAAAGATTCAAGGAGTCAATATTCTAGGTTTCCCCCTCTGAGCTGAGACCTACCTTCCAAAGTGGATGGGAATCAGAGATATGAAAATGTTGAGTAATAATCTCACCTCCCTTCTGCTGACCAGTTTTAAATGCATCAAGTCTGTCTCTTTGTGCTGTGAAGATATTTATACCTTTTCTAGATATTCACCGTAACCATGAGGAGCCTTGGGCAGAAGGACACTTGGGACGGGTATGCTATAGAGAGCTTAAAAAAAATAAATAAATAAATAAAAGAAGAAGAAAAGAAAAAGAAAAAGAAAAAGAAAAGAAAGACTCATTCTTATACCTACTGTATGTAAGAAACAAACTGCATTATTTGGAAATAAATTTAACACCTTAGTGACAAGATTGTTTTTTTAGGACATTCTGTGACGATGGCTGTTTTAACATTTTTGCAGTGTTGCTATTAAGCTGTAATGTTCTTCTCTCTCATTTAGTGCACCCACACAAATTTATATATTTTTTTTTTTTTCCAGGACAATAATGGGTTTCTTTAGATTATCATACCCTACCATTGATCATATCATCTATTTTATTATAAAAAAAAATTAAAATATGGTGAAAAAAATGACCACCACACTTTTTCTGCCTCTATTTGAAAAATATTTTACTCATCTACAATAGTTAATGAAAGCACCTGCTAAATATAAACTAATATTTGTGCTGAGTTTTTGTTTTTTAGGGTTTGTTTGGTTTTTTTTGTGTGATTTTTTTACACATTATAGGAC
>VKOC01032660.1:0-11414 GCA_009364415.1 Spea multiplicata | reverse complement strand
GTGTGCAGGGGAGGAGACCAGGTAAACTCTGAAGGGGATCAGGTGTGCAGAGGAGGAGACCAAGTTTACTATGAAGGGGATCAGGTGCGCAAGGGAGGGATCTCCAATCAGAGACACTATAAAGACCCTGCAAATCCTACACTAGTTGCTTGCTAGTTGAGCCGTGTTCCTTGTGGATACCCTACGACCTTCTGCTTGAAGATTTTGTGTTCCCTGCTTGACTTTCTGGTAATTGAACTTTGGCTACCCTTTCTCGGATTCCTCTACCTGCCTCTGCCCCTTTAATTGGAACTGTGCCTTCGTTTTTGAGACTGTGCTGCCTGCCTGTTGACCTTAGAATTGTTTGCTGGACTACGGTACTGTGCTTTATGTATTTTGAACTGTGTGTTTAAAGCTACCTTCGTCATTAAAGCCTTTTGGTCACCTGATCCTGCGCTACACTCCGTCTCTGGTTCTGACACTTGGGCTTAATATTGACCCCTACACAAGTGGAGATGGATCCAAAAAAGGTCAATGCCATTCTTCAATGGCCATCCCCAACGGACCGAAAAGGAGTGCAGAGATTTGTAGGGTTTGTGAACTTTTATAGGAAGTTCATCCGTAACTTCTCCAAGGTCATACAGCCCATCACCTCCCTCACTTCTGTCAAAAGGAAATTCCACTGATCAGAGGAAGCTCAGAGAGCCTTTCTTTTTCTGAAGGAACGGTTCACATCAGCCCCCATTCTGATCCATCCAGTGCACCAGAAGCCGTATACGTTGGAGGTTGAGGCCTCCGACACAGCGGTCGGCGCTGTTCTATCGCAACGAGCCGATACAGACAACCAACTCCACCCGGTTGCAACCAAGGCTCGCACGGTGGTCCCTTTTCTTCACTAGATTCCGACTCCACATAAACTACAGACCTGGTACAAAGAACACCAAAGCAGACTCGCTCTCTCGCATGTGTGACGTGTCTTTGTCACAGCAACAGGACCAGGAGACCGTGCTCCTACCCAGGCATTTCTTAGCTGGCACCCGCTCCTTCTGGGACCTGGTCCACCCCCAGGCATCCGACCCTGTTCCTCCGGAGAATCTCCAACTACACAAAAAAGACAGGTTCTACTTCCATGTCCCGTCTCCAGGTTCTACAACACTGTCATGACACGCCAGCAGCCGGACATGGAGGAGTGACCCAAACCATCGATCTGATACAAAGAACGTTTTGGTGGCCCACTCTACGCAACGATGTCCTTCGGTTCATTCGTTCCTGTCCTGTTTGTGCCAGAGCTAAAAGCACCAGGAACGAGCCCGCTGGTTTTCTATGCCCACTCTAGGCTCCCACCAAGCCCTGGATAGACCTGTCAATGGACTTCATCACTGTTTCGCAACATTACACCACTCTTATGGTGGTGGTGGACAGGTTCACGAAGATGACCCACTTCATTCCAACCAAATGCTTACCGTCGGCAGAAGAAACAGCCTCTCTTTTTCTTCGCCACATATTTTGTTTACATGGAGTGTCAGATAGGGGGACGCAATTCACATCACGAGTGTGGAAAGCCTTCTGTGACATACTCCACATCCACCGTTCTATGTCCACGTCATTCCATCCACAAAGCAACAGCCAAACGGAGCATACCAATCAAACGCTCGAACAATGCCTCCGTTGCTACACCACCCATCTTCAGGACGACTGGTACGATTTGCTACCCATAGCCGAATTCGCGTACAACAACCATATCCACTCCTCAACGCGTATGTCCCCCTTCTTTTCAGTGTATGGATTACATCCCTCCATGCTCCCTGGTTCCCCGATCCCTAGTGTCGTCCCTTCGATGACAGAACGGATAAAGAAAATACTCGAGACGCACAAGATGTTACGCAATACCCTTTTGAAAGCACAAGACCGATACAAGGCACAAGCAGACAGACTTCGTTCCCCTTCTCCTTTCTATAGACCAGGCGACAAGGTGTGGCTATCAACCGTCCATCTGAAACTGTGCTGTCCCACGAAGAAGTTGGGACCCAGATACATAGGTCCTTATGTTATGACACGCACACCCTCATCCGTGACTGTCGAATTACAATTACCTCCAATGATGAAAATCCATCCCATCTTTCATGTCCAGTTACTGAAGTTATGACAATCCTTTCCCGGGACGATGTCCTGACCCACCTGCTCCTGTGACCATAGATGACACAGAGGAATACGAGATAGCCGGTATATTGGATTCCAGAAGATATCGGGGATGCCTGCAATACCTTATTCAGTGGAAGGGTTATGACATCATCACTCTGGTCATCCCAGTCGTCCAGGACCCTTGAGAGGCCGGAGGCCCCTCCTTAGGGGGGGAGCATGTCACGATCCCGGCCGGCGTGCATCGCAGGGGTGCTCGCAGCGTCGCGCTCCCGTTCGGAGTGCGTCACCCGAGTACCCGTTGCGACGAGATCTCATACGGAGCGCGTCGCCCGAGTACCCGCAGCGTCACGGTCCCGTCCGGGACATGTCGCCCGGGTGCTTGTGGCGTCACGCTCCGGTGAGGAGTGCTTCTCCCGAGTACCCACGAGTAGCTGATACCTGTTCAGTGCACAGTTGTTCTTACAACTAAGCTGTATGCTAACCTGTTGCAAAAACCCTCTCTGCTTGATACCTGATTGCCTGACCCTGCTCTGCCTGATACCCGGTGCCGACCTCTGCTTGCCTTGTGACCTTGTTGACCTTTTTACTCCTGACCCGGATTGCCAGACCCTGCTCTGCCTGATACACGGTGCTGACCTTTGCTTGCCTAGTGACCTCGCTCTCCTGCATCCTGGTTTCCTCACCTGTACCAACGTAATATGAAGTGTACCTATGGTAAAAATACAGGCCTCTCTCCTCTTTGTAAGTGGGAGAACTTGCACAATTGGTGGCTGACTAAATACTTTTTTGCCCCACTGTATTTATATATGTTTGGGACATAGTTTGATGAGGTGACCCCATTTGTGAGCTTCCCACATAATGAGCAAAGGGACGTCCGAGGTCATGGTCTCCAGGAGGAACCTAGTTGAAGCCAAAGCCAAGGTGTCCATCAGGACCGATTTATTGAGTCTTCAAATCTGCTGCACTGGGTGGGTGTCAAGGGACTCAAACAACTGTCAGCGGTGCATTATGTGACCAGGTAGCTAACCCATATTTTGCCTGTTTTAGAAAAGATAAGGGATAACACGCAACAAAAATATAATTGATATGGAACTGAGTAAAAACTAAAGTCTCTGTCAGTGGGGTGGAGAGCTCGCCTACAGTCAATAAATTGCTCTTTGTAGAGCAATGTCTTGATGTTTTTGTAACACTTGCATAGGCGTGCGATAGGTACTTGCTGATGTATCCAGCCTAGGGTCCAGAGCAATGTTGAAGCCCGTCCCCAATCAGGAAATCTTGGATAAGATACTAGCCAAGACTGTAGCGGGTCGTGGTATCTCAGCTTGATATACCCGCTTATGTTGGCTTCCCCCTACCAACCACCAACTAAGCCTCTCACTGGTTCCCGGTCAATATCAGAGTATTGAGTTGATATAGATACCCCCAAGAACAGAATGTTAAGGGTCAAACAGGAAATACTAACTTTATTAGGGGACATGCACACATATTTATACTAACACCCCCCCCCCAACAAATAAACAGACAAAGGTCTCGCATGACAAAGTTTTCACACTCCAAGAGAACAAAAGTACAATAGATTCCTTCCTGGCACCTAACAGAGATTATACAGGAACTGATTGTTCTTACACACCAGAGAATATAACAGTAGTCTAATGACAGTAAATACGAACACTAGCTGATGCCAGAAGTCCTCTACAAAAAAACACATTTTCTCATAAATTTAACCAGGTGCAAACAGCCTGAAAAAAACCCTTTCAAAAGAAGGGTTTGTAACAGTACTTTGCAACAGTACCTTGACCTATAGTGTGGCAGACCCGGCTAGGCCTACACGGATCCGCTTTGGGATGTCCAGGATATCAACTCTGCAGTTCCGTCTGCCGGGAGAGTCCATTAGCATTGCTGTTCTGTTCCCTAGGACTTTACTGGATCATGAAATCAATGGGCTCTAGCGCCAACCTCCATCTAAGCAAGCGAGCATTGCCCCCAGCAGCCCAGTTAAGCAACACCACTGGATTATGGTGAGTTAGTACAGAGGGCTGTAATTTCTTCAGGGCCCATACCTGGGTAACCGCAGCATATCCAAATTCTATGGGCAAAATTTTGCGTCTTATGTAAGCCACTGGGTGCTCACTGCAAGCACCTGTATGAACGACAACATGTTTGGATGGGTCAGGAGCAGCGAGAATAGGAGTTTGGGTTAAAGACAGTTTCAGTTGCTGGACAGATTTCTCACACTTGGGGGCCAACAGGACCTGTCTGAGGAGATTCTTTTTTGGTAAAGTCAGTTAGGGTTTTGGCAATGACACTGTTAATAGGGATGAATTTCCAGTAGTAATCGGCAGTACCTAGGATGGCAAGCACCTGGGCCTTGGTGCATCGAACAGGCCAGTCGGTGACAGCTTCTACCTTAGCTGGTTCAGGTCTTTGTCGCGCACATTCAGTCCGAAGTTCCAAGTACTGAAGCTCATACATACCAATATGAAATTTGTCCGGCTTCACTGTCAGCCCTGCCTTCCTGATCCTACCTAGCAATGTCCGAATGTGCTGGAGATGCTCTGCCTTGGAACTACTATAGATGTCATCCAGGTAGGCGCAGGCAAAGTCCTGTAGCCCATACAGCAGTCGGTCTACCATAGTTACATATAGTTCACAAGGTTGAAAAAAGACCTAAGTCCATCAAGTTCAACCCTTCTACCTAACCTTCCTATTCTTGATCCAAAATAAGGCAGAAAAACCCTAATTAAGCTACTTTGAATTCTGCCATCAAGGGAAAAAAAATCATTCTTGACTCCAAGCGGCAATCAGATTTCTCCTTGGATCAAGAAGCTCCAGGCCCGGATTGGCCATCGGGCACACCGGGCATTTGCCCGGTGGGCCGGGCGGCCCATGGCCGGATTTACATAGGGGCTGATGGAGCTGCAGCTCCAGGCCCCTACCTTAAAATAGGCCCAGTCAGGACCTCTACTTCCGTCCCTAACCCAGGGCAAAAGGGGCACCTGCCCCTTAAGCCCGCAGCAACTGCGACCGGGCCTGCCACTTCAGTTGCTGAAAACTTAATGAGCGACCGCTCGGCGCCCCTGCCCGGGACTTAAATGAAAACATCAGGTGGTTTTTTGCTTGTTTTTTTTTACTTAATTTAAAATCCTCCATGTTAAATAAAGTTTAAAAAAAAACACAAAAAAAACCCAGATGTTTTCATTTAAGTCCCGAGCAGGGGCGCCGAGCGGTCGCTCATGAAGTTTTCAGCAACCGCTCGGCGCCCCTCACTCTCCGTGACTCCATCGCTGTGCCGGCATTTCATGCTGAGCGCCGGAATATGATATCATATGCCGGCGCTCAGCTGTGAAGCGCGCACCGTGGCAGACCGGGAAGACGGATGCCTCGCGCCCCCACCACAGGACAAGGTAAGTGAGGATAATGAGAAGTAGAGAGCGGGGGGGTAGGTAGTGAGAAGAGGGAGGGCGTAGATAGTGAGATGGGGCAGAGGGAGAGGTGGGGTAGAGAGTGAGAAGGGGCAGAGGGAGGGGGTAGATAGCGAGAAGGGGCAGAGGGGGGTAGATAGTGAGAAGGGGAGGAGGGGGTAGATAATAAATGTGTAAATTAATTGTGTGAATGCGTACGAGACTGCATTAATGAATATGTGTAAATAATTTGTGTGAATGAGTCAGTAATTGTGTAAGTGTTTGTGTCTATCATGAATGTTTAAGTGATTTGGGGAAATGCAAAGATGGTACATGAAGGGCAGGCTGTTTGCCAACAAAGGTGTATTACACTGGGCTGTTAGGGGACAAAGCTGGCTCAGGCTGGGCTTGATAATATGTGTGTAATCTGGGTACTGATCAGGTTCTATGTGGGCAATGTGGACACCAGTGCTGCTTTGGGGTGTGCAACCTGTGATTTAATGCTGAGTTTACATGTGAATTCCAATTGATTTATAGCTGCAAAGCTGGGGGTGTGTTGTTTTGTTTATCTGTATCTGGTACGCTCTGTTTCCGTACATTATTATTGTATACCTACAAATAGAGGGTTTGTATGTCTGATTCTCTTAATTTCATCTATACGTTCAGCGCTGAGTTAACATGTGATTTTCAATTGATCTATACCTGCAAAGCTTGTTTTTTGTGTTGATTCTGTTGATCTATACCTGCTATGCTATGTTTCCATATATCATTTAAGCATACCTCCAAATATAGGGTTTGTGTGTGATCTATACATGCAAGTGCTGTTTATATGTGTTTGATCCATAGTTCACAGGGAAGAAGGAAAAGGAGAGGTATGGCTTAGTGAATGAGCAACAAAGGGACTGGGAATGATTTCAGGGGAGAGGACCTCTCAAAGTTATGGTCAGAGTGAGAAGGGGGAAGACTGCACTGACTCTCACAGTCTTCCCCTAATCTGCAGTCAGTGTGTTTTTTTGGTGTGGTCGCGGAGGGAGTGATTGCATGCTAGGGAGCGTGGAGCAGGGCCCAAGGAAATATTGGTGTGGAAGAGCCTGTCCTGATGTGTGTGTCAGTGTGGCAGAGCCTGACCTGGTGTGTATTTAGTCATCTGTTTTCTAGCCCTTTACTTTCTGTAGGACTAAATTGAACTATTTAATTTTTACTTATCCAGAGATAAAATGCCCTCCTGAATTTGTAGTCACTTCAGAGGACAAAACATTCTAGGCCCAGAAATCAGTAAGAGCAAAAGTAAAGGTATTGTGTGATTAGTGGCACTAAATTGTGGCTTCAGGGGTCCCGTGTATGATGACTTTTTTTTTTAGTCACATTGCTCTGCCTAGAGGATTGGCTGAGCGCTGCAATTCAGTTGGGGTGGTCTGAGGGGTGAGTTTCTTCCCTGCTGTGCTGTGAAGACTGGCAGACTCACTTGTCGTGTGAGGGTGATCTGACCAGCCAAGGCCCAAGGATGGCCACACTGCCACTAGTTTCTTTTCTAAGTACCAACTAAATGGTCAAAGATTAGTTACTGTTTTGAATCTTTCATTAAAGATATAGCACTTTATAAATTGCATGACGTTATGATTCATTTATTAAATATTTATGTAATGCTAATTGACAAAAGCATGCTGAAATATAACTAATAGACAACAAGAAATGGTATATTTGATATTTGTCAGAATTTGGTTTAACAGTCCGGGCCTGAGAAGCTCTAAAATGTTAATGTTATTCTATTTATATCCCTGTATGTCATGCCTTTCTAAGAAAACATCGAGACCCCTTTTGAAGGTATCTAATGTATTGGATAACACCACCTCCCTTGGAAGTGAATTCCATATCTTTATTGTCCTCACTGTAAAGAATCCCTTCCTTGCTGTGGCATATCCAACTGATGCATGGCTAAAGAGGTATAGCCCGAGTGTCAGGGTTCTGGCCTACCTGCAATTATTTTCCTCCTCCTTGTGGCTTTCCCATTGTGTGGCAGCACCCATTTCATGCTATAGCTTATGAATCTAGAGAAAACCTTCCTCTTCCTTCAGGTTGTGCCCATAATTAGTGTGCTAGTTTAGCTGCTCACTGCCCTTATGTGGTTTCAGACCTCTAAGTGAGTTCCTGTTATCTCTGTGTGGATTACTGTGTATGACCCCGCCTGGCTGATTATCCTTCTGGTTCCTGAAATTGTGGTTTTCTGTACTCCTGATTCTGCTTTATCTGACTGTAACAGGTTCACCAAGAGAGCTGTAGTAACTCCCAGAGATGACCCACATATATCCTCCTGTTGTCCCCGGAATCACTTCCAGCACCAGCCAGCATGCGCACCTTGGAACCCTGCTATGTGTACCCAATAAGTAGACACAACTACCTTGAACTGAGTACAGCAGGAATGAACAGTTTATTGATGTAAAACATAGACTGATATAGCCACAGAACTTAATTAACATAAATTAACAGATACATGTATTCAACCCAACCTTTAATCCCCAGGCAGCAATCCTATTGATGGGATTAATTAAACAATGGAGTTCCTACCTGTGCTATCTTTGTTTGACAGCCAGACTGGAGCCATCTCTGAGTACCTTGGGTCATTCTGTCACACTGACTACCGGCTCTGATTCCTGACTTCAACTTTTTTTTCACTTCTGTTTGTGATTTGGCTTGTTGTTTATTATTTTTAATAAAGGTGTGTTTTTCAGCATTTTTTATCTCCGTCTCGATTCTGGTATACTGACACTGGGAGAGTCAGGAACATGTCCTAGCGCTCCTCCAGCACCTTCTGGACTTGTTCTCAAACTCTATCACTAAACCGTCTCCTATTGATACCTGGCCAAAGCCAGCCTGCGAGCCCAGCTCCCCTGGTAGTTCCAGCAGAGGGAGACTTTCCTAGTCCTTTGTTGATGGAGCACAGATACAGTGCTACTGCCTCCTCTCTCTCTTTCCCTCTCCCTATATGCCTTCAACATGTTCACACCAAAGGTTCTCTTGACCCTTTTACCTGACCACTGGGAAACTACATATTTGTTCCACCACCTGATTCGGCCCCTGCCAGGCAGCCTGAAACATGTTGCTTTTGGGGTTTCAAGACCAAGAATTTCTGACCTGCCTGGTATGTGTAGTCTCGAGCAGACCAATAATACCACCTCTTCTGGAGGCTTAGGGCAGCTTGGAGATTCTCCCATACCATGGTAGTAAAATCCCTGAGCCGGTCCTGGAACTCTTGCACGTAGGAGACCACAGATGTCCCCCTCTGGTGCTATCATCCCCTCTGTTATGCGGGGCCTAGGACAACACGGATGATGCACCCACAATGCAGAGACGGTAGCGTAGCACAGCACAAAGGGTATAGGAATTTCCACGGTCAAGGCAGGCAGCACAGGAGCAAAGTCGGTACACAAGCCAAAGTCAGGGCAGGCAGCACAGGAGCAAGGTCGGTAAATAGCCAAAGTCGGGGCAGGCAGCACAGGATCACGAGACGAAAAACAAGCGAAGGTCGGGGCAGGAAGCACAGAATTGAAGTCAGGAAACAGAGCCAAGGTCAGGTACACGTAGATCAATCAGAACGAACTAAGCACAATAACCCAGAGATACACACAAGTGACTCTTTGAACGGGCACTGCAATAATGGGACAGGAGGTTTAAATAAGAAGAAAGGCGGGAAAAACCATAGCAACAAACGAAACGAGTGTGTGTGTGTGACGTCAATGCGACCAGCGCACACTAATGGCGTCGGCGCGATAACCAAAACATAAACAAACAGCATCTGAGTGTGCTACACCCGCGAGCGCCGCGAACGAGTCTCTGCAACCCGCTCATAACCCTGCAAGTGCCGCCGACTCGTCGGGGCGGCTCGCTCATTACTGCGGGTGCGTCGTGGGCGTGCCACGGTGGCTCACATGTCATCCTGCGTCCGCCGTGAGCATGCCACAGCGACGCGACCCTCCGTCTGTGCGGGTGCCGCACGCACAGTACTCCGAGAAGACGTGCCCGCGTCATCGCGCAAGCGCCGCCCACCAGCAGCAGACCGGTATCACACCCTCCTAGTACTTTCCGCCTAGTGGCCACCTGAGGAACCTCCCTATGGGCAAACAGATGGGGCAGATAGCGCTGCCAGTCCCAATGAGTCTGGGTGAATGTCTGGAGCATCTGTTTCAGGGTTCCTTTAAAATGCTCACAAACCAACACCAATCCAATAACACCAGTGATCTATATCAATCCATAAGAATGAAAAGAATCCCCCAGGACGCCCTATTGTGTCAGGCGTTAACTCTATCCTGTCCAACTTATCTGAGTATATTGACATTATCCTCCAACCAGTAGTAAAAAAACAAAAGCTTATCTAAAAGATACAATTAATTTATTGCAAATTTTAGAGAATTTTAAGTGGAATCCCAATTTTATGATGGTGACATGTGACGTTCTGTCCTTGTACTTGATAATTAACCATAATTTGGGCTGTCAAGCAGTAAAAAATCTTTTAGAATCAGATGGAAATTTTCCTCCTATTTTTATAGATTTTCTAATAGAAGCCATTAGGTTAATTTTGGAAAATAATTATTTCTGATTCGATGACTCTTTTTATCTTCAATTAACAGGTACTGCTATGGGAACCAAGTTTGCGCCCAGTTACGCCAATTTGTTCAAACTTGGTCACCTATAGCAGATGTGTTTTTTATTTGGGGAGACTCTGTACCAGATCTTAATGATTTCTTAAAATTTTTAAATAACAATAATAGGGGAATAATCTTAACCTCTAATTTTAGTCAAGACAGTGTTAATTTTTTGGATTTAGATATTTATATAGAGGACAATAAAATTAAAACAAAAACTCATTTTAAAAAAGTATGCACAAATACTTTTATTGAACAATCTAGCTGCCACTATGGTCCTTGGTTGGAAGGAATACCCAAGAGCCAAATGCTACGAATTAGAAGGAATTGCACAGAGACCCCTGTTTTTAAAGCACAAGCGGATTTTTTAAAAAACAAATTTTTAGAAAAAAATTACAATGCACAGAAAATTCAACACACAATAGCTAGCATAGAAAACCTAGAAAGAAAAGATTTAATAAAGTATAAAGAAAAGCCAGATAAAACAAATACCGTATTTGCTCGATTATAAGACGAGGTTTTTTTCAGAGCAAATGCTCTGAAAAATACCCCTCGTCTTGTAATCGGGGTCGTCTTCTAATCAAACCTCAAATAGAGGTCTGATTAGGAGACTAAGATCCAGATCCCCCGCACTGCTGCAGGGGACCTGGATCCTCCTGTCTTGACCCCCCCGCCCCACTTACCGGTGCTTCCTCCTGTATTGCCGGGGCAGCGGGTTGAAGTCTACGCGATGCACGTAGACAACGTCCGCTGCAGCCGGAAGGAGGTGTGGCTAGCAGCGGAGGTTGTTTGCGTCCGTCGCGTAGACCTTCCTCCACTGTCAGAGATCAGAGTTCCCCGCACCGGTGCGGGGAACTCTGATCTCTGACAGCCGGGGAATGTATGCGTGACGGACGCATACAAACCCCTGCTGCCAACTCCACCTCCTTCCGGCTGCAGCGGAAGGAGACGTCAACCCGCTGCCCCGGCAATACAGGAGGAAATTGGAAGCACCGGTAAGTACCGTATTTATCGGCGTATAACACGCACTTTTATATCTAAAAAAATAAGTTTAAACCCTACCTGCGTGTTATACGCCGATAACTTTCTGTGCTGCACGATCTGCAGCCGCGTCTCCCGCACATCCGGTTCCGGCGAGGGTGCGTGTTATACGCCGGTGCGTGTAATACGCCGGTAAGTACGGTAAGTGTGTGTGTTAGTGTGTGTGTGTTAGTTAAATGGGGGCATAGGGTGTGTGTGTGTTAGTTAAATG
>VKOC01032659.1:0-12007 GCA_009364415.1 Spea multiplicata | reverse complement strand
ATATATATACACACACACACACATATATATTCGGTTATATTTAATATATACAAATATATTATCGAGTACTATCAGGTCAGACGCTTTCACAGTAAGAGCATAAGTTGATTTAACAAAGTACAGGAAAGAAGTTTATTTCAAAGGAGGAGAAATCTAAAACTAGAGGGTCTGAGGCTTAGATGGAATGTAAGGAAGCTTTACTGAGAGGGTGGTAGATAAGTGGAACAGTCTCCCAGCAGTGGTAGAGGCTAATACAGTGAGGCTATACAACGGCAAGTTCATTAAAAAGCACTTAAACAAGTGGATTCTCGTATGTTTAATAAGTGCACCTTAGCAGATCTGTTATTTAATTACCGTTGCTGAAGGTTTAAATCACATTAAAAGCAATACGGAAACTTTTGAGAGGCTGTTCCTATGGCAACAATCATTTGTCACATAACAATTAAGTGTTCCCAGCAAAAAAAATATCAGACAAAAAAAACCTGATTAAATTAATATATCTGAGAAGGGTTTGGCCCTTCAGTAGAAGAGTTAAATTCAGCAGAATAGGCAGAACGGCCCCAATTATCGTTTCTACATGATGGAGGTGTCACTGAGACCTGTGACGTAAATATACGGACAAGAAAGCAAAGCCGCCTCCGGAATGGCCTGTTTTGGTAATCCTGCCCAATTTGTTCCTCTAGAACGCTCTTGCTGTGGACGTTCCCGATGATACGGAAGCCGAGGCTGCTGGAGCTTCTCACAAATCTAGCGGCCGAACGCCCTCCTCGGCAGAGATAACCCCCCCCCTCTAATAGATTCTGTATCGGGACATTCAATTCACGGATTATAGACGATGACATCATAGCTAAAAGCGTCCGCCGAGCCGACGCAGCGACAGGAAACCGGAACGCTTTCCATCACGAATGCGAATAAAGTCTCCGCAAAAATATAAATTAAAAGGAGACAGCGGGCATGCGGAGTACGGTACTTATGAAGAACGCTCGATGGAATATTTATAT
This sequence comes from Spea multiplicata, assembly GCA_009364415.1. Lineage (NCBI taxonomy): Eukaryota > Metazoa > Chordata > Amphibia > Anura > Pelobatidae > Spea > Spea multiplicata. Next base: position 11,006 of record VKOC01032659.1, on the reverse strand, counting down.
TATTACATACCGTATATATTATATTTATGCTACACAGGAAGTTAGGGAACCCTGAGCGAGAAGTTGGGTGGTCTTCTCGACCCGCGCAATGTCCCCGTCAAAATACTCCGAACCCCCTTTTTAGTTTTAACGCGAGACGCGGCCTAAGAGGCCAAATCCAGAAATCGAATTAATCATAAGACAAAAGTGATAAAAGTGATAGAAAATGCATCTGGGATCTGCGGAGAAGAATATTAAAGGACTCGGATATCGTAAGTTACACCCCGGCTTTCTGTTCCGAGAAATACGCGAATAACCAACAAAAACATAAAAAGCAACGGGTCCAAGGAAAATTAGGGTTCGGCGATCACAAAAAAAAAAGGGATCGTCGGGAAAAGTCGGAAGGTTTTCCTTCAGTTGGCGTCAAAGTCCCTCCAGCAGAGAAAAGTCAGGCTGCACGCGAGACCCAAATCCCGACCGACACTAAAACAAGAAACCTTCTTAAAAGCGCTGGAATTACACAAGAAATCCAAGTTACTTTGTTTCCTCTTACAGTTTTAGTTGCTGTTTTTTCCACCCATCTGTTGCTCATTCTCACAGCATCCCCGTGGCAGTCTCCCTAAGGGATGACCTCCCAGCGATCTACACCATGCGCGATCAGACTGCATGTGAAGCAGAGCCGCATGCAGCGCCAGGGCGGGTTACCGTATTCGCTCGATTATAAGACGACCCCCCATAAGAATATTAAGGAAAAAACCATGATTGAGAAAATTCTTTTTTTGTTTTTATTTCCGTTTATTTCCCAACCTGCCCCCCAGTTATGCACATCTGCCCCCCTAGATATGCCTTACATGCCACCCCCGGACTTACTAATGGCTCCTTAGACTTGTCCCCCGTGACCCAAACTCCCCAGACCTCTGCTGCTGCCGGCACCTCCGCCGAGGCTTCTATGACAGAGCACTGGAAGATCACGTCACGCCAGCGCTCCGACAGAGAAGCTCCGGCAGCAGCTGGGGTTGTCGTATCGCATAGACGTCCTCCGGCTGCGGAGAGGAGGATCCGGGTCCCTGCAGCGCTGCGGGGGATCTTAGTCTTGAAGTCAGACCTCTATTTGACGTCTGATTAGTATTTCTGCACGCGCCTCATGCTTACAACAGCCAGCAAGTTAACAAAAGGAAAGAAATAACTTAATGGGGAGGAATAATCCTCACGAGAACAGGAAGTTCAGATGGCTGCTCCAAGCACTGGTAACGCATGGAGCGAATCTGCCGGCAAACTGGTCTTTCCAACATTAGAAGCCGACTCTGAAGATGCTGATGAACAGCGTTGGCCGCGTTACCTCTACAAAGAATACAATCATTCAGGTTCCCTGCCATCCGGACGACCCCAAGAGAAAAAAAATATACCCCGCGACGGGAAATTACTCCGCGCCAACGGACAAAGAAAAATAAGCTGTGCTGTAATAAAAGCCTAGCGCGAGGCAGGAAATGAAACCACTTCCCCCTGGGCTGCTGCGGGGGTCAGCGGGTCGCACGTTCCCATTCCATCTGCCGGAGCCGGGCATATTAACGGCTGCCGGGGTATTCACCATCAATCAAACATCTCACGGCTCCGTACATTAAATAAATGCGAGTGACGCTGCTTCCAGATGATATAAATATATATTACAAACACAGCCTATGCCTTTACCACAAAATCATTTATAGACGCTTCTGGCAGATCGGCCCCATCCAGCCCCCGTTCCACCTGCGGTAAAGACTCAGACCTTAATCAGTCGTTGGTCTCGTCTTAGATTCAGGAGCCGTATGCCTGTCCCATGCATGTTTAATCCCCTCACTGTATTACCCTCTACCACCTCCGCCGGGAGGCTGTTCCGCTTACCTACTAGCCTCTCAGTTAAGTAAAACTTGTTTACATTCCATCTCAGCCTCGGACCCTCTAGTGTTAGATTCTCTGGTTGTTTTTGGAAAACAACTGAGGTTTTTAAGAGGTTAAAATACACCGAGTGCACCTTAATGTATATGATAGCTGCGCATGGAGGGATTCTACACAATCGCTATCTGCACGCAGGAGATGTGTTCGGGCCGCATGTACCCCACTGGTCAAAAGTTTGGGGTCACTGAGTTGTTTTCATGGAAAACAAGAAAATTTCAGGCTGTAACATAATTTCTAACCATCAATTATCCTTTTAAACTTGGGTCAGCGAAAACAACGTGCCATTGGGACACAGGAGTGATGGGAGTGGTAAAGGGCAATTGGAACACAGGAGTGATGGGAGTGGTAAAGGGGCAATTGGGCAAACCCACAGGAGTGATGGAGTCATAAGTCCCATTGGAACACAGGAGTGATGGAGTGATAATAGGGCCATTGGAACACAGGAGTGATTGGGAGTTGATAAAGGCCCATTGGGACACATGAGTGATGGGAGTGATAAAGGGGCCATTGGACACAGTGAGTGATGGGCGGTGATAAAGGGCCCATTGTGGACACAGGAGTGATGGGAGTGATAAAGGGCCATTGGGACACATGGAGTGATGGCTGGTGATAAAGGGCCATTGGGACCACAGCGAGAGTGATGGCGTCTCTCTCTCAGGGCCATTGGCTGACACAGGAGTTGATGGGAGTGCATAAAGGGCCGTTGGAACACAGGGGTGATGGGAGTGATAAAGGGCCATTGGGACACAGGAGTGATGGGGGTGATAAAGGGCCATTGGGACACAGGAGTGACTCATATTGCGCCGTCATATTCCGCAGCGCAGTATAACGGGTAAACAGGACATAATATGCAGCAATTTGGGTTTCATAAAAAGGAAAGGAGGGGCTCTGCTCAAAGGAGCTTGCAATCTAGAAGTGCAGGAAATCTTATCCGCTAGCAAAGGCCGCCAGCTCTGGTTTTGTTTTTATTCCCCGGATTCTCAGTTTTTAATTACCGTTTCATTTAAAGGCAAATTAAAATGCGGGGGGAAGGGGGGGGGCAAAAACACAGATCAATACATTTTATTAAAGTATCCATTAGCGATATAAATGAAAAATCATTAAAATTGTGCGTTTAAAAGGTCCGGGTGCGCGCCAGGCACCTTAACGACGAGTCATGTGACTTGCACAGTCCTCCCTATTGGTGGACGCTCGCCCTGACTAGGCCTTCAGTCAACCCCTAATGCCCCATTCATCCAGCAGCTGCATCCGAACGCTAAAGTTTTCCTGTTCCACATGTGATTGGCTCCTGCTTCAAGCACTTCAATGAAAGTGCTACTGAGCATGTGCAGGAAGTGTACACAGGTACGCTTCCTGGTTTCAGTAGAGGCAGTCAGGGGGAGGAGCCAAATGAGAAAAATATTGTCTTCAAACTCCAATAACTAAGGAATGCCTGCACCGATTGGCATGAAGTCAAATGCATGCAGAACGGACCCCAACCTGCGATAAAAGAAATATAAATACAATTCTGGGGGTTAAATAGTTTCTTTAATGAGCGGGAAGGGTTAAAGTTTCTTTAATGGGACAGCATCTATATAAGTGGGACTCGCGTAAGAATGAGCAGAGATGCCTGGATCAGTATTCCTTAATATTTGAACCAAACCGAGTCGGGGATGCAGGCTTCGGAGCGATCACATGATGCCCACCACTGCCCCATGAGCTCGGCAAGAGTGAGCAACGGGCACCTCCTAAGCCATGCAGGTAATTAAATGCCCTATAAGCATAACCCCACACGCTAATTCCTCACACACGATACACGCCACCAAGTCACGTCTGCTATAAGGCTGCAATTATAAGCAAATATCGGGCGAGAGTAACGCCGACGTTCTCATCAGCGACCGCTAATTCTCCTCCAATAAGCGGAAGAATCCAATTAAGCGAACGTCCGCCTGCGAGGCCGCGGAGTCGGCGATTCTGTGTATGAGATTTTTGACATTTATCATTTCTTTGGGTTTGTAGAATAAGGCAGTAAAGACCCCGTTATCGGTGTGCGGCATAAACGGAGTCACAAGCGCGCCAATGAGCAGACGAGTCCAATATATACAGCGCTGCCAGAAAGCAATCCAGCCGTTATAACGGACATGCAGCCTGCCCAGCTACCAACAAGAGGTTGAAAGGGCTGCCATACTTTCCTCCCCAGGGTGCAGTGGGGCAAAGTATGCTGCCGTCCCTCCAAAATATTAAAGCCACCCAAAGTCCACCAACAGCCCATATCCGCCAGCGTTATGTGGGGTCTAGACAAAGCATGCGACGGAGAATCTGCGGGCCCCTTCTGGCCCCCGTCTAGTCGCCCGTTTCTCCTTCTGTAAAGACTCAAACCTTAATCAGTCGTTGGTCTCGTCTTAGATTCAGGAGCCGGATGTCTTGTCCCGTGCATGCTTAATACCCTCACTCTATTACCCTCTACCACTTCTGCTGAGAGGCTGTTCCACTTATCAGCCACCCCTTGTGGCCACCACACAGGATCTAATTAACCCTGCTGGTTACTCAGTCTTTTTCGATTCATTGCCACCAGTCTGGGTCATGGAGTAAAACGAACGTGAAGTGTTAGTGCTTCCTATTGGTTAATACGAAAATGTCTCAGCTTTGCCAAGTGATGTAACCGCTGACATCATCAGGTCACAACTGGAGTATCTCCCCATAACCCACTTAAAAAGGGCAGCCCGAATCTCGGAGCTGACGGGGGATCAAACGCCAGATACCGTACAGGAGTATTCCGCCGGTTGCCATGGTGAAGTTTCCACATTTAGAACTTTGCCCCAGAACTTCCGGGCGTCTGAGATACCGGGGTGTTTGGCGTTCCTGTAACCGCTAAAAAAATTATTTTCTGTAACCGAATATCCACAAAATGTTTCACTTTTAGGCTCTATTTAATGTAAACGCGTTTCGCTGACCGCCGGGAGCCTTTAACGTGAAAACAATCCCGTCCACACGGAAGAGCGGGTCGCGCATGCTTGCGCACACGTACATCAAACAGCGGGCGCAGATAGATTATGGGCCAATCAGGATCTTCGTTAGCTCAGTATAATCTGTCCCAATAAATAGAAACACAGAAGCTGCCAGGAGATCGGCCCCATTCGGCCCCCGACTATTATAGAAAACCCTAGAAAAATTGTGCTTTTCCTTATTTTTAACTGTTTTTCAATCCTTTTATGGGTATTATTTTTTTTAACCATTGTGCAAACAGCAAAAGATGGGATTTTGGGGGGGGGGGGTGTAACATTTGTCCAGAAGCCTTGGCTACCAAGGGGTTAAGTCAGAATAGCCCTACATGCACGCGACATTTGGATCATGTATAGAATTACCCATTTCTTACACAAGACAACCGCAGAGCATCGCGTTGTTTCCATTTGTGTTACCGAGAGTGGGGGGGGGGAACATGCGCAGGAATTTATCAGCCGCTAACATTCTGACGTCACGAGTCCACTCCGCGGAAACTTAACCTTAAACCGAGTAAATCCGGCCAGCGAGAGACGATTATTAAATTCCCGCGCTTGTCTCCTTGGTGGGCAGCGCAGCCGACACTCTGTAATTCATGGAGCTCATCACACCCAGCCGGCCCGCAGGCTGCCTCCCGACGTCACACCGCAGGTTCACGCACGTCCCGTGCATTCTTACCTAGGGGCTCAGATCACATCCAGGAATTCATTCACCGGGGAAAGCGAAAGTCAAAAAAATGATAATAACGACCATTTCGATAGTACTTATATCCGGGGGATACGGAAGGATAACGAGAGCAGAAATACACACAGCGAGCGCACGCGCATCATCACACCGCGCATCATCACACCGCGCATCATCACACCGCGCATCATCACACCGCGCGTACTACATACAGCGGGACTCACTGTGGCCGGCTTGGACAGGTAGTTCCTTTAATTTAAATATTAGGCTCCGCTGGACCGGGGATGCCCTGGCATGATGGCGCCCATGAAACATGTACCGGGGACGCACTGTCACACAGCATCTACTTGGCCCCCCGGTATAAATATCAGGGGCACCCAACGCATGCCCGGGACCACTGAATTAGTTTCTGGGCAGTCCTGGCAAACACAGCCCCCAATGCCACAGGGCCCATTGGAAATGCTGAGAGGTAACTCGGCCCAGCGGCCGGCACAGACCTGGTGATCTCGGCACAGCCCAGTGTCGCTGGCACAGCACATTGGGGCAATAATGCCCGGTGCACAGAAATAATGCCCGGTGTCACCGGCCTCCTTTGCCCATCACAGAGGCACCGGTCACAGTTTCAGGCCGGGAACAGCCCCTGCTCACCCTGGCACATTTCATGGTACTCCCGGCTCTCTGGTCGCCCTGGTGCAGGGCACTTTAGAGCCACTAACCCAGCCCCTGGTTGCCCGGACACGCCCACTCCCAGCCCAAGCTCGCAGACATGCAGGCCTAGCCCCCAGCACCGCCACCCGCTGAATCCTAACCGTACCGGGGCCGCCCCCGTCCCAATGCCCCAGCCTCCCCCGCAGGCTGCACACAGGCCTTATCGCTACGCCCTGCAGCCTCCAGCCCGGAACCCCTAATGCAGCCGGCGGAAGGAGAGGGCGCACAGGGCGCGGCCGCTTCGGTTATCACCCCTTCCCCCTCCTCCCGATAACGCTACCGGTGACCGGACTCGTCCTACCTTGCACTGGGAGAGCGCGGGACGGCGGCCGGAGCGTCACGTGACCCCCCAGCTGGTTCCTCATCACGTGATGCGCCTGGCGCTCTGACGTCACTGGCAGTGGGACGCTGCAGCCCCGCCCCCTGCAGAGTTAAGGCTTGTGTCCCGTGGGGAAACCCCGGTAACGTAATACTGGGTCTCACCCCCATGCCTCTTACCCTATTCATCTTACCCCAGCTCTCCGTGTGATTATAATATACACATCGCACACACACGGTATGCCCTGCACCGGATACTGCTCATATCTCACCCCTGCCACATACCATACCTCCCAAGTGTCCCTATTTAGAGTGTGCCACCCTTTCCTCCTCTGGGCTTTATACCAGCTAATATCATACACACAGAGTATACTCCTGTATCTAACACCTTATATCTCACATCTCACACCCACGCACACACAGAGTATACTCCTGTATCTAACACCTTATATCTCACACCGACACCGACGAAACACACGAGAGTATACTCCGTTTACTAACACCATTAATATCTCACACCGACGCACCACAGCCAGTTAATACCGTCCATGTAATCAACACCTTACTATCTCACAGCCCGAACGCAACACACAGAGTATACTCCATGTACTAACACCTTATATCTCACCAACCAGCGCACACGACAGAGTATTACTCCTGTATCTAAACCTCTAATAATCTACACACCAGCACACACAGAGTATACTCCGTATTCATAACACCTTATACATCACACCCGACGCCACACACAGAAGATCATACTCCTTGATATCTAACCACCTAATCGATAATCTCACACCCGACAGCACCACACGAGTTATACTCCTGTATCTTAAACCACCGTATCATATCTCACACCGACGCACACACCAGGGAGTATACCTCCTTATCAACACCAGAATTCATATCTCACACCGACGCCACACACAGAGCTATACTCCTGTATCATAACACTTTAATCCTTCACACCGACGCACCACACAGAGTATACTCCTGCTATCTAACTCCTGATATATCTCACACCGAACGCACACAACAGAGTATCTCCTGATATTCGAAAACACCTATATCTCACACCCGACGCACACACAGAGTATACTCCGATATTAATAACACCTAAATATCTCACACCAAGACGCCACACCACAGAGTATACTCCTGTATCTAACACCGTATCATATCTCACACCGACGCACACACAGAGTATACTCCTGTACCTGATTCTCACATCTACATACACCCGGAGTCTCTGAGCGAAACCCTGATAGTTCTCAAGTATGCTCATAGATTGTAAATTGTAAGATGGTATAAAAAAATTATTTTTGCTGAAAAAAAACCCCTAACATTTTCCGTGCCCCACTATCAGAGTAACAGAGGCAGATCGGGAGATAAAACTCCGTCTATTCACTAAAGGGAGAGTTGTGGTTTCTAGACTTCACTATACATTATGAAGTGCAAATCCAATGAGCTTCGGGAAGAGCTGTTGGTTCTCGTGAGACCACCTCCGCTGTATGGGAGATCCGGCTGCATTCATGAAACCCTCTGCTAACTTCGAATCGCCGCGTCACGATGAATGGCAAGATGGATGCAAAGTTTAAAAAGTTTATATTATTAAATACAGTAAATACTGTATGTGACTTAAGTAGCAAAAATATAAATATTGGAATTTTTATTTATTGATTTATTTCGGTCATTAAAAAAATGTTGTCCCTGGCTCTACGTTACCAGCATCAAAATTATATATATTATTTTATTTTATATTTACTTATTATTACTTATTGTATTATTTTTATATTTTTTACATTTATTCATATTTACGTGCAGTGTTTTTTTAAAATAATATTTTCGATACCGGTATGTTTTACCTATCATTATTATTAATTATTATTATTTATTGTAAGCCTAGTGGGTATAATTTGTTTGGCTTTTGTGCACAGGTGCTGTGCATATTATCTATATGGGTCCCTATGGGGTGGAGCAATTGGAGAGCGGGGTAGGGCCAATGCTCCGTCGCCCCCCCCCCCCGGGGAAAGTCCATGCCAGATTTTTTTTTTATGAATCAAAGTTTTTATTGAGTTTTGGTGGAAGTTATCAACAGGAGTGGGAACAAAAAGAGGGGAGGGGACATACACACAAGAGGGAGTCCTGACACAGCAGGGTAAGATGTAGTATACAGAACACTAAAACAAAAGCAAATGAGAAATAATAATACAGTAGATGATGCAAATCAAGAACAATAAAGAAATATACAGAGACCCATACAGAAAATATTATATAGAAAAAAAAGAAAAAGGGGGGGGGGGTCCATGCCAGATTTTACAAGAGACAAGGATTCTGTCTGTAGGATCCGGTCCGGGATTCCTATGAAGGTACAGGTGCTGGACATTTAAATCCCCTGAAGCCTCCCAAGTGGCGAGAGGTAGTCCTGCCGTGCCCCCGGGGCAAAGAGAGACCCTGAGAAGAATCCCTGGCTGGAGAGGGGAGGTTTCCAGATCCAGGCTTAGCTGGGTCCGGCAGGGAAGTTAGTAAATAGCTGGACCCCCTAAACCTGAGACCATGTTGTGTTGGCTTGTAGATACCCTAGACTGGAGAATTCTCTGGGTTGGCCGGCAGCAATTTACCTGGAACAGGTTACGTGAAAATCACATTGATGGACTGCAGGTAAAGCTCCTGTTTGCCGTCAGATGACGTCGCGGTGGAAGTGTTTGCTAAGTTAAGGTTGATGGACTGCACGCCAAGCCTCGGATTGCTGATGAAGATAAAGTTGTAACGTGTGCGGGGAAAGCTTCGGATTAAAACTAGCCTTTTGCTGCTAATTGCTGTTAATCGCCCAATTGAACTCTGCCTGTGTGACCTCCTGGAGAAGCAACGTCAGGCTTTGTTTGGTATAACGTTCAGCGACTCATAAATAAACTGCTTATCGTGAAATGGGAAGGAGACGGCGAGCAGAAATAAAATATCCAACCAAGAACTTGTAACGATGGGGGGGGGGGGGCTGCAGATGGTGCAAAATATGGTGGCTCCCTTATTGAGGAAAATGGGCAATTGAAGGAGGCAACGAGCAAGTTAAATGCTGCAAATAAGAGGCTGAAAGAGTTAAACGTGTCTTGCAATGGTGGTGCAGAAAGAGACTTTGTAGCTGCTCAGGAGAAGCTCCAGAAGCAGAAACATAAATTACCGAAAGAGTTCTTCACAAATTAAAATAAATAATCATAATAAAAAGACGTTGAACGAGTTAACTATTTACAATGAAAACCAAAGATTTGGTGAATGTAAAAAAAAAAAAAAAAGTGGCATGGACTACCAAGTGGAAGCTCTGCCCAGAGATGAGCTGAATCAGTGTGTGATTGAGCAGTCGGTTTACAAGACAAGAAATTGAGATCATCCATGCAAACTCCAAGGCCGGGTCAGCTCCGCTGGACCAGCCTGCGAAGGTTCAAGAAGCAACGGACACCTTTTATAATAATGTACAAGCGGCAAGTGAGCAGCTACAGTACAAAACAAGATGGCCTGAGGAAAAGATTTTAAAAAAATCCCTTTTATATATAAAATTGATGGCTTATGCGAAGGAGGGACCATGCATGGTGCTGTAAGTACCGGCCAACTAGGAGACCAACTTGGCGGTATCCTCCTCTGGGGAACAGTTGGTCGCAGGTCAAGTGCAAGGACCTTCTACAGTTTTATGGTGGAGCCCACCCTTCACGGGCATCCAAGGTCAATGGCCATAGACATGGAGCGATAGTGGACAAGCTCCTGGAAGACAGCTGGGAGATAGGGAAGTGTAGGGAAGAAAGGTGCGCTTGGCTGTACCTCGTGGACCACACAAGGTAGACCTATTTGATGAGCAAACTCCAATATTGTTTATTTTTAACAGAGGAGAGGCGTGCCTGAACACCCTATTTCCCATTTAATGATGGTTTAATGGCTGATGCAAGGAGAGTCTCCCAATACAGGGACACGTCTATGGTGTATGGAAAGGAAAGCCCCCTGATGCCATCCTAAGAGGGGCGGCAGAGCTGCTTAGTCTCACTGGTGGGGACGATAGGTGACACTAAGCCACAGGGAGATGATTTGTTTGGCATTTGGGCGCTGGTGCTATACAGGGCGTGTAAATGGGTCCCTGGGCTGGAGCAATTCGAATTGGTCCGCCTGAGCCAAGTGTAAGCCAGGCAGGGACCAATAGGGAGCTAGGCTTTTATTTCATGAGGTTTTTTTTTGGGGGGGGGATATATACACACACACAATATATATATATATATATATATATATATCAGGCATTATCCCTAGAGGACTGTGCTTATGATACTGGAGGATGTATTTATGGCCCTCGGCCACGGTGTTTTGTCACTATAATATATAATATATATATATATATATATATATATTATATATATACACACACA
>VKOC01032655.1:0-26243 GCA_009364415.1 Spea multiplicata | reverse complement strand
CGTGAGTCAATAAAACATTCAAGAACATTTATTCTCCGGGAATGCCTTCCATCGCGGTCGTTTACTGCTTTGTTTTTCGTGCAATTAAAGGATATCTGGGTGTGTATGTAACTCGGCTTCGGTTTCGTGCCAAAACGAAGCGTGGGAAACAGACCGTCAATTGTTTCTATTTCTAAACCCGCAGTATTTTCGCTGGTGTTTTAAGTAACCGCGGTCAAAAAATAGTGGTCAAATATAAGTTTATTATTAAAATAAAATGATTAGGATATGATACTCTTTGTTAAAATTCTGTATAGTTGGGCAGTTACCATATGGTAGTAGTCCCTCCTTTGGCACTCAACGGGTTAAACGCTAAAGGTGTGCATTTTTAAGGCAGCACCCCGTCCACGACCGCCATACTTACTACGCAGCGCCTTGATATGATGTCATATACCAGCGGTTTGTGTCTTAAAGGCATGGGGCGCCTTTTAATGCAGTCCATAGGGTCCGCACCGGCATTGCATAAGTGGGCCAATTGGGCCCTTTGAGTAGCAACACACTGGGGGCCCTAATGACCCAAGAGTCCCGAATACATAATTGCTGTCGTTTGACGTAACAACGAGGTTTGTAATACTTATATAGCTATAGATATAGCTTTTTACGAAATAATTCTTCAGGTCCCAAAGAAAATACGCAAATGATTTACAATGTATGTATACAAGCTATGACACATAACTTAAAAATATGATTCTGTGCCGACTGCATGCGCGGAAGCAGAATATTATGAGTATTTTTTGCTTGAATTCTATTAATTTAGCACTTCGTCCTCTTAGGTGGCCCCATAGGTCAAGGGGCTCCTAAGCATTGTCTTAAAGAGACGGTGTAGTATCCTGTAGCGTCGCTTTAACAAAGACCACCATGGTTCCCTTTTCTCTGCCAATCAGCGGCAGGAGACTGCTTCCGTTGAAATCAATAGTGTTCAGGGGGGCTCACTAGACCCCCACAAGTTGGCTGGTGGTGAGTAAAGAGTGTTTGTGCTTTGGCAAGCAGGATATTCTGTTTGGCCAAACATTATTATTATTATTATTATTAATAATTTTTATAGCGCCATCATATTCCATAGCGATGTACAATACATGCTGCATACCAACTCCCATTTTTATATATATATATATATATATATATTATATATTATATATATATATATTTTAATCTCACATCTTTTTTCCCGGATTGGGATAGTGGTTATGTCACATTGTCATTTCATCATTCACACCTAGTCCGCCATGAAAGATATTGCAGAATAGACAGGAAAAAGAGATTTGTCAAAAAAAAAAATTAAATAAATAAAAAACCCACAGAGAAGGAGGAAGAATGAGAGTGAAGTGTTTCGGTTATAAAAGAGTTTCCGCCCTGCGAACATGTAATTAAAATGTGTTACTGGTTTGTTTGTTGTTCAGAGAACAACCCGTAAGGATGCGCTTAATGGATTAATTACCAAATGACGACAAACGTGCGACACTCGAGGAAGAGGAGTATTTTTAAAAGTTAAATAAGGCTTTAGCATACCTCCCAAGTGTCCCGGTCTTCGCATGACAGTCGCAATTTCCTAGGGCTGTCTCAGGTAGCTGCCCCTCGTCCCCATTTTGGGGTCAATAGGGGTTGGGGAGATCCTCTGAACCCGCACAATTAACATTTGATGGACATAAAGTAGCGATCCCATTGATATTATTAACAATATGCTGCCCATTGTATTTGTTCCATGCGTTTTTTGATCTATACATTCTCACCGCTCTTAGTTTTGGGCCTTTTTTTCCTAGCCCTCAGAAGCTCTGTCTGAAATCTCTGGGGAGATCCTCGCTATAATTTGGGTTAATAATGAGCGCACCTTTGATACCCGATATATCACGGCCTCTAGCAAGCTTTCATTTCTATTTTGCTCGATGATAGAGAACAGAAAAGGAAATAAAATAACAGGATGGGTTTATAGAAAACATGTTATTTGGTCAATTTGTAGTAGAGAGATTTTCACAAACCGAACGCAGGAGGTATTTCTGGCCTGACCAAAATTGTTCAAGTTTAAAGGGCCAAGACTGTCCCCTATTTTGCTTGGTTTGTTGCTCGGGAAGGGGGGGGTGTTACCTTAAGGAGAAGCTGCAGCTCCAGAGACATTTAGTGCCACCGATTGGCTACTTGAGCAGCCAATCAGTGGCAAGAGAGTGTTACCGTTAAGCTCAATTTGGGGTCTCTTTCAATGCTTGCGGAGAATGCGCTGGAGCTGACTGATTTACAAGCTTTGTCACTATAGCAACCAAGGCACCGTTCCTGCTGATTCCACGGGTTGTTATGGTAACAGGACCACTTTTCAAACATAGCACCACAATTAGTTTTTTATACATGAGCGTTGTTCGTAGAGCAGACTTTACGTTTTTTGGTTGCGTTACCTTTTTCTGCGTTAATTAAACATAAAAACAGAACATTTGCTTTCTTCTAAGGGAACAATGAATTTGTGTTATTTTTCCTCAAAATTTCAGCATGAAATTCCCAGGTAACTCTAATTATGGAAACAGCTTTTGGCTACTACCATCCTACAGTACATTACCCGCTAGTGATACCTACGTCGATTGGCTAATTAAGTGATAATTAGAGATATTTCGAGAGCCCGGCCTGCCCGTGGCAAGGCAATTATTGGCACCCCAGCTGTTAGGAGACTATAACTCCCATCATCCTTAGCTCTCCGCACTACAGTAAAGAATTCTGTGACCGAAATCTAACAGCCGCTTTGTTTTTTTATATAATAACCTACATTTTGCCGTAGAATACGTGAAAATGAAAGAACCGGGGGGTCTGTGAAAGACGCCGACTTCTATATGTGTTCTGCGTTGGTTATCCCTTGACATCAGAGGAAAAGGGTAAATTGAGAGGCGATTTGATTTATTTAAGGACGCGTACGGCTAGGGAGGCTGCACTTTGTAATTAGATACACATGAAGGACCTAATTAATCCCTTGCAATCCCCTGCAATTAAAAGATTACTGAATAACATCAGATACAAATGTCGTAAGTAAAATTAAAGGGAACGGCTATTCATCATAATAAGTGACCCCCGGTAACAAAAAAGTATATTTGTTTCTATGTGAAATGCGTGGCTTGGGATATTAGCGTTATACGGACATATAGAATGCTGAATCGATTGATAAATTATTGATTTGTGTTGGCAAAGGATTCTCACACGAGTAAAAAGATTTAAAGCAACAGTCATATCTTTGGTCCCATCCTTGGTCAGACTCAGGTGATTGCCCCCAGGTGCCCCCCTCATCAGTAGCCGTTCTTGGCCAGACTCAGGGGATTGCCCCCAGATCAGTGGCCGTTCTTGACCAGACTCAGGGGATTGCCCCTAGGTGCCCCCTCATCGGTAGCCCTTCTTGGCCAGACTGTCCCCAGGTGCCATGCTTGCTGCTGCGCGTTGGGTCATGCACTCCATGTATTAAGGGTGCTGGACTTGGTGCTATGGAGGCACTGACCCATTGTGCAGCAATGGTCCACAGAGCCCCCGGTTTGGTGGCAAAATGGGCTTCCTTCACTGCCACACTTGCCACCCTAGGCCTTGCCGAACCTTTTTATTACTAGCATGATAGGGTGTTCAGTTCTGAGCTTCAGTTCTGAGCCCTACCACTAGAGATGAATGCATTGGAACTTCCAGGCTCCGGCTCCCCGGAGACCTCCCTTTTCAGGTAGCCTGATGATGCAGATGGGTGGTGTTGATGTCATAGGTGAGCGGGAATGATGATGTTGGGGGCGGCGATGCCGGTGACTCTCAGGGATGGGCTAGCCCCAACCGCTTTAAATTTCTATGGGGTGAGAAGGGGGAAATGGCCATTGGTATGGGCCATTGGTCTAAAAGCTGCTCCCTCAACCCCTGAGACTTCAGGCGTGACCAGAAGACCCCGAGAAGCGGTATATATATATATATATATATATATACACACACGCTACCATTTAAAAGTTTGGGGTAACTTGCTTTTGAAAGAAAATTGATTTTTAAATTTTAAAGTTTAAAAGGCTAATTGATCATTAGAAAACCCTTTTTTGCTAACAAACGGCAGTATATATGTATCTATATATCTATCTATATATAACTATATATATACAGTATATATATAGTGAGTGGGTGCATATGTGTTTGCATACAGGGTAGAAAGAGAGGTGGATTTCTGAGGTTTTAGAACCATTTTTGGGATTTTTCCACAACCACATCTTTCTAAAAGCCGCGTACTTTTCTGGAAACGTTCTTGTTGTTCTTTCAGAGAAATATACCTATGAATAGCGGATGAAAGGCTAGAGTTTGGTTCCCTTTCTAGTCCATGTGAAATCTTAATTGTACCGAACTGTATTCCACATCCTTCTGCTTCCAAAGGGTAGCCGGAGGTCACGGCGGTCTTTAGTCTGCCTGCCCTAAAAAAAATCCACCGCTCGAGATTTGGGTTCCAGACCACATGCTCTGAAGAGTCGGCAAACACATGTTACATCGCTTGTCTTTCCTTAACCCTACAGCTGCCGGGAACAGAATCAGCTGCTGCCACCTGTTTCACACGCAGGCCATTAGGTTGTTGCAACTGCTGCCGGAGACGTTTGTGCGATCCCTTCCACGGGGCATATGGATGAATAATGCTTCTTCCAGAAATTAGAAAAATAAAAATAAAGAACATTATTTTCCATCATTTTATTCTATTTTTCTATATAAAAATGGAACATTCATGTACAGAGCACGAGGAATTATACACATATTTTATTATAATTTTTTTTACACTTTTGCAGTGTTTTAGGATGTTTCAGTGACACGCTTGTCCATTGGTTGGAATGTTTATTGGCGTGCAACTCGTCTCCTCGTCCTTATTGGCTGTCCACTTGGGAGTTTATGTATAAAAAATGGTTGAAACAGTTCTCCCGCGATCTATGTGATGATAAGTGTATTGTGATTTGTTAGATAAGCTATTACAAAGTATTTCAGAATTTTATATTTAAGACAAATGGCAAGATAATCATTGTAATGGTTTAGTATTTATGTATTTTGTATGTATTTTTTATTGGGAAAAAAAGAATAATTTTTAAAAAATGTTTGAAAAACGGCCTTATCACCCTATCATGATTAGTTTGTGGTTATTCTTTTTTATACATAACCATACCTGAGGGCTCCCTGGGTTTAACCCGGAGTCTCCGGGTGAAACTCTGCTCTTCTTGGGTCTCCGGATCACTTTCTTCTTTCTCCAGGTAGGGCAGTGACATTTGGACACGCCCCCTCTACACCTCCTCTATTTAAGACTGCCCCACCTCCATGTATGGAGATCCTTCCCCCTTGTGAAGCCACACCCCCAGAAGAGGGAGAGTTCTAGGTAGCCTATCCAGTGTTCTGTGTTTGAAGTGAAGCATTAATTAACACCTTCATTTCCTTTTTTTTTTTTGCCCCAATTTTTGCATACTTTGCATGCCCCTCTGTGCTTTAATTTCTAGAAATATTAGCACCGTGAGCAAATTTTAGACTATGATGAATTGCTGGAGCGTAAACATTTCTTCTTTTTCTGCTGGGATCTACCCGGCAAAGAGGATTAGCGAGCACAATCTCAACTATATGCCAAGGACCGGTTTGGTCGGAATGGGTGCTTTATCATCGGTTCTGTGCTTCATATTATTGTCACTATGCGAGCTTTGGGGGGAAAAAGAGTTGTTTTAATGCTTTGGGGACTTACGAAAGTTTTCTTGGTACTTTAATGAGAAATGGCGTTAGTACACATAGATGCTGTATAATTGAAAAGTGCACTTTTTATCAAGGAAAATGTGCTAAAATGTGCTAAATCAGGAGAATTTATCGATTGCTAGGATGCTTAGTTAAAGTATGGAATTACAAATTTACAGGGCTTCTACAATCATAGCTACATTCATTCATCCACATCGAAAAACTTATTTTCATTCAATAGCGTTCCAGTAATAAAGTTATTTACTATTTCAAAAGAGGAGACATTTTAGAACAAGAGGTCATCATTAAAAAACTAGAAGATCAGAGGCTTAGATGTAATTTAAGGACGACTGGCTTTACTTCAAGGGTGGTAGATAACTGGAACAGCCTCCCAGTAAAAGTGGTAGAGGCTAATACGCCAAAGGAATTTAAACATGCATGGGATAGCCATATGGCTCCTGAATCTCAGATGAGACAAAGATGAGTCTTTACAGCAAGAAAAATTGGCACGGGACTGCATGGGCCAACTGGTTCTTATCTGCCGTCAAATTCTGTTTGTGTGTATTAAGAAATTATTAAGAATTATTTTTTTTACTGTTTTTTTCTGTGCTGTAAATTATCAGTGAGGGTTTATTTTTTTGTGCTTTTAAAGGATTTAAGTAAATCTTTGCTCTGTAATGACTGCTTATCCTTACACACAATACTAGACTGTACTGCAATCATATCAGAGTTCCAAAGGAGTCATCTGTCAAACAAAGCCCATTATTCACATTATGTCTGGGAATCACTGTTTATGTGCGGATACAGAAAATTCTATGTTGTAAGTACATTCGAATGACTGCAGCATCAATTAACTTGCCATTTCGAGATTAGTGACATGTAATTTATTTTTATTTAATTCACAAGGGAGCCGGAATAAGAACATTTTTAAAGGCATTTAAGGTGAACGTCTTATTTTGCAGTTTCAGTATTATTTTTCTTTGCAGTGGATTTCTAAGGAATAATTTTTTTTTTAGTATAAGCAAAGCCTTATTGTAAAGTCTTATAGCATTGCTAATAAAAATGCGAGCTTTTATACAGCATTGACCTGAATGTAAGACATTATCATTAGTCAGAGTGGTGATTAAGACCGAGCCATTCTATTATTTACCACAAGCAGCATAACAAGGTGTTTGTGAAACTAGATTTGGTTTAAACCATCGAAAACATCACAATGGCTTCACTAGAATCCATTTTCGGTGATTTTCAAGGTCATTGGTT
Source organism: Spea multiplicata (assembly GCA_009364415.1). Classification (NCBI taxonomy): domain Eukaryota; kingdom Metazoa; phylum Chordata; class Amphibia; order Anura; family Pelobatidae; genus Spea; species Spea multiplicata. The sequence continues at coordinate 19,271 of VKOC01032655.1, read as the reverse complement.
GAAAACAGAGGGTTAACTATTCTCAGGGTTTGGCTCTGAGTCTCAGGGTTTTTGTTCCAATCCCAGGGTCTCTGGGCGATGGGTCAGATTCTCAGAGGTCACACAGTCTGGAGCTGACTCCTTCCCATTCAGCACTCCTGTGATCATATCTAAGATTGCCAGTATGTTATGGTCGATATCCCTGCTTGAATGCAGGTGACTCAATTAAGAATATTCTTTAACTAACGAAAAATCAAGGATTCCATGATGACCGGTATTAGACCTTATTTGGTTAACGCATTTCGCAAGTCACTACATTGAATCTTACTAACAGGGTCAGCTCATTGAGAAAGTTCCCAAGTATGATCGCATCTCTGAAGCTTATCTTTTCATCTACCAGTTTCCAAGCCAACGCCGATTATCTTCCTTTCCAAAACAAACTATATTAATTACCTTAACAATTAAAAATTGTAAGCTCAGGTGACATCTTGAAAAGAGATTTTTTGGGCATCTAAGCCCTCTGTTTTCTGACGATAGTCCTGAAAGTTGACTATGCATTTAAGTGTTTTTAAGAGGAAATAATAGGCGCATTATTTGTACCTTTTGGTCCGGCCTCGGACCTTTATCAGATGGATATTTTTGTTTTTTTTTTGTATTGTTTGTGCACCTGTAAGTCAGAGGTAAGGCTTAAAAAAAGATTTCTATAAATAACAAAGATACTCTTGAAGATGAATGAGGCGGTGTGAGTTTTGTGCGCTTCCCCTCGGCTGTTTGAAATGCTTGTTATTCCTGCAACAAGCATGAGATAGCGGAACACTTAGTCATACCTTCGTTTGAATAGAATGCTCTTTGTGTTCCGTGGCATTATTTATATTCTCGCACTGTCTCAACCCGCGCGTTTGTTGCTGCCGTGTAGAGACACAATCGGTTCTTCCAGCTGGGGTCGGGGAAGAAACAAAAGAAGCGGAAAAGTTCAGCTGCTGAAAGTCTAGACTGGAGTTTAGTACTTCTTTTTAACACCGCCGGTTGTCTTCTGTCTAGATGCCAGTACCTGTTTTACACAATTTGGGGGGGGGGCTGAAATATAGTCGAATTGCCAATGATGGTGCCCATTGGCACGACTGCCAGGTTCAACTGTATAAGGACCACTGCAACAAATTAATAAATTCGAGTGTGAGCTGCGAGACCGACGTGTATGGAAACCCAGCTGCAGAAACATGATTTATTTTTGAGTTTTGAGGCTCCAAGAATCACTACTACTAACCAGGCCCCTGGGGCAGACTTTCACCTCTGGGTAGGGGGGATGATGTTTGGCTGTGCCCAGTCTCCTCTGCTCTTGGAAGCAGTCATCTTGGGGCCCGAGCTAGCCACCTGACACAACGAGCAAATGCCTGGTGAGCCGGTGGCTGTTAGGACCACTTACTGAGACTGCCACTCCAGCCAGTTTGGCTGCCGGTTGGATAAACAGCCAGGGCCACTTAGTCATCCACAGTCCAGGCCTTATCAAGTTACACAGAACATATTCCAAGCGTTTTTATTCCTGTAAGCTGACCTGAAAGCTTCCTAGGAGCAGTTCAGAGCACTCCGTAAAGGGTCATCACATTACATTCCAAAATATGAAGTGCGACCAGTATTTCTCTGACAAGTAAAGGCATTGGCTTTCTGATAATCAAGTCATCCAACTTCCTCTGTAGGAAACTTTCCTTTATAAGATTGATTTTACTTACCATACTGGTTTTCTCTGGGGTAATCTAACATCTGTTAACTGGGCTGGACTGGGATGATTTAGTGGTCCTGGTACTTTAAGGCCAGCAGCCACCAAATTACCTAAAGCACAGGCACTGGCTGAATATGTGCGGCCAAATATCACATTTTTATTCTCGCGCAGTGAAGCACCTGATCAGCTGCTGGGGTGGCAGTATCGCTAAGTATGAGATCCTATCAGCCCCCCCCCGGCAAATGGCCAGTCCAGGCTTGTATGTTAGGGCTAAATAAAAATAACTTACAGGCAACCTTGTAAAAAAAAGGCAATCAGCTGTCTTGTTAGACCATTATAATCCGAGTGTTGCAATCTGAAGGTCGCTCGTATCCTGACCAAAGCCATGAAGAGAGCAATTATTGATGCTAACAAGGCCTTTTGGGTACGCGTGAATTATGTAAAAATCGTTGGTTGTCAAGGACGTTACATGTTTTGGTTAAAAATGAACTGTCTTGGAAAAATTAAATCTGTTTTATATACTTATCTACAAATGTTACACGCTATAGGAGTTTGGAAACCAATGGCATGACGAGCAGAAAAAACCTTTAGGTGGCTTTGGAGATAAGACCACTTGTACTTGGTCCCTTTTTTATTCTTACCACCCATAGAGTCAAGTAGGATGTCCAATCATTGCACAGAGCAAAACCAAGTTATATTTGCTGCCTTCGAACACAAATGGTGGTTTCTGGGCAACAACACGAAAACTCTTGGATGATGCATCACGTACCTGTTCTAGGGCCATGTTCATCAAGACAAAACAAGCAATTATGGAGAACAGTTCCTAACTTAGAGATATTCCTGCAGATGAAGAACTTCTATAATGTATCCTGCTTTAGTTCCAAGGGTTCTACGATGAACAAATACATCCTGAGGTACAGATTCTTCATAGGAATCCCTGCTATTAGTTGAAACTGTTTATATAGTCTACCCTTCAAAGGTTTGGGGTCACTTATAAACATACACGGAACTCTCTGGCTCCAGCTACCTGAAGCCCTCCTTGAGGTAATGCTGGTAGGAGGTCCTGCCAGAAATCCAGCGCAGACGGGGTTAATGTTGTAAATCACTATTGTAGCTGGAAACAACTGATTTTTAATGGAATCTCTTCATAGGCGTACAGAGGCCTTTATCACTCCCATCACTCCTGTGTTCCAATGGCCCTTTATCACTCCCATCACTCCTGGTTTCCAATTTCATCACTCCCATCACTCCTGTGTGGTCACTCCCCATCATTTCCAATGGCCCTTCATCACTCCCATCACTCCTGTGTTCCAATGGCCCTTTATCACTCCCATCACTCCTGCTTCCAATGGCCCTTCATCACTCCCATCACTCCTGTGTTCCAATGGCCTTTATCACTCCCATCACTCCTGTGTTCCAATGGCCCTTCATCACTCCCATCAATTCTTTATCACTCCTGTGTTCCAATGGCAGGTTGTGTTCGCTGATCCAAGTTTAAGTTTAAAATGCTAATTGATCGTTAGAAAACCCTTTTCTGTGAAAAGTGACCCCAAACATTTGAATGGTAGTATATATATATATACAGTAAATTAGATTCTTAAATATTAGATTGTAGGGCGCTAAGGAATATGTTAGGGTTTAATAAATAAAGAATTATATATACTGTATGTACATATATATAAATATATATGTACACACACATGTTCTGGGATTGCCGTTACGCTTGTGTTCAATGACTTGCACTTTCATCTTCCGCTTTTGGTCTAAATTTGCGAAAAACAGAGTCATCAGAAATGGCCTAAAAAGGATTAAATTGGGCAGAACTAACCTCGCTGAGAGAACAGCAATGCAATTCCTTGATATGTTTTCATACAAGATTCTGCTTTCAGAGCCACGTAATGCGAACGGTAAGACACGGCACAAGCAAATGACCTTGCAGGATGATTAAAAATGGATTCTTTGCAGCTTGGTCTCTTGTCTTCTGTTTCTTATGAAACATTATTTGGGCAAAGCGTATTCTTTTAACTGTGGCATGGATCTTCCTTTGAAAAAAAAAAATTGGTTCTGGATGTTAAACAGAACTATCAAAGAATCTCAACTCGTTTGCCAGTTGGGAATAGTCTTTCCTTAATAATTAGCATCTTCGGTTACCGCACGGCGCTGCTCGTTTGAATTAGGCAGCAAAAATGACTGATCTTAGCTTTGCAAGCAACCCAGTGAGAGCGATGTTAATACGTCGGTGGTCTCTGCCGGTACATGGAAGCTCTCCATAGTTTCTCCATAAATTAGAGCTAATTACTGGGTCTCCAGGTCTATGTGCTTAATATCTGGGCAGCAATTGGACAACAGTACCTCCACACAGATGGTTTACCCACTTTCTGCCCCTTCCGTGGCATTTTGAGACTAGGCCTACTTCTTTGTGCAGTTAGCAATGTCCCTTTATCTTGGCCAAAACCTGTTACTATAAGGAACAAGAGAGCGACCAGCCTTGGGCAGTATCCATGTACTCTGCAGAAAGCAGACCTTGAGTGCCCATTGGGGGCACCAATTAAATGTCCGGTGGGTCACTGCCACCATCAAGACCAGAGGCTGATGTTATCATGAAGTATGGGGTCGCCTGCTGGATACATTCTAAAGTAAGTTAAATTCAGATTGTGATGTGAAAGTGTAGCTCACCCGGGCTCTTATTATGTGCCTGTTTGCCCATGAAGAAGTTTCCGAGGCATGTAACATCCCAAGATCTGACCATGTTCCAGCAGGAAGATCGATAAAACCCGACAAACTGTTGATGTGACTTGGGCAGTAGGTTGGAAATAGAACTTGTCCATTCTGTGCCATGCTTCAGAGGGACTTTATAATATTGCACTGGAGATATTTGATGGCCAGGAGGTTGTTGAGATGACCCATGAGAATTTATCATATTTTAGACATTTTGGGAACTTTTCTCAACTTTGCTTTTTGGATCTGCCTGCCTTGAAAATAACAACCCATAGGAATTACACGGCCAGTGCTTTTGATTTGCTTCATTATTCTGAAACTGTCAGTACTTATCATGGTTGATGATTTATAGCTGAATCAATTTCCGAAGTGCGCTGGATGTTGTCGCTTGGCCATGAAATTTGCTGACACCCGTATTATCCGGCAGGATTTGGCCAGATGCCTGAAAAGTCTCATTTGTCTGCAAAATTTGGCCCATTTAGAGAATATTCCCATGAATGATTATAGATGGGGAGACCTTGCCTCCTGTAATGACTATAGATATTTTCAGCCGGAAATAATCAGAATTCTTTTTTTTAAAGGAGATAACTATTTATTTTAAGCATATTATGGAGTCAGGAAACAGCAGGGGCAGCAAATATTCATAATAATTAAGTTTAATATTGTTCACTTTATCAGTAAAAATAAAATCCCATGTTTCTTGGGACCGAAACATATTAATCAGATACTGCAGAATAATGGGAAATAACTAATTGGATGATTTATGCTGATCAAGTTTTACAAGAGATCCAAAGAAAAGACAGCTATGATGTCACATGTCTACCAACCAGTTACATCACTCTCACACTGTGTGTGGAACGTTTACTTATATTTACCTACAACAAATGTATTTATTACATTGACAGCTCATCATTACCAACTTTTCAGTGCCCTCCTCTAGAGTGATAAGTGGACACCACCCTTTGCGCGATTTAACCTGGTGGATTAGTGACCTCATAAGGCATTCTGTGGACCATCTCCTCATTTCCGACATGAATTTGGACAATGCATGCTAACCTCTCGGCAGTGCCTCTTAACCTCTGGCAGTCTCCTTTAAGGCATTCTTAACATGACTTTGGACAGCTTTACGGTCTAAAGACTTCTGCTTATTCATAATCTTCTCTATGACCCGGTCCATGCAATGTTCCGTTACCCAACACAATCATTAGCTGTATGTGAATGAAACCACTCTTCATTAAGATTCAAGTAGGAATTCTGGTGTTACGCTCTTAGAAAGCTACCTTATTAATTTCCATGCCTTTAGCTATTTTTAATTTTATTATTTTTTGTCTGTGAAACCTGTCTGACGATTACTGTTCATAAGAGCATGAATGTTCACGAGGAGACAGACTTGAGAGAGACGGAATTCATAAATAGTTTTTATTTAAGACTATCTAGAAGAAAAGTCCTAATTATTACATTCTCTGGAATCTCTAAGGTATTCAGATTTGAAATGAACTGCAGCTGTGGTACTAGAGCCCGGTAATTAACATTGAATATATCAGTGGTAAAGTAAAAAACAGAGACAGGTTTATTAAATTTTATCGGTAGGCACCCCGCAGCAAAGGAGAAGATGTGTATGTGGGGAATTATCCCTGCACGGCAGAGCAATCTGTGATACAGGATTAAAAAGCTGCTGTTTTCTTTCTCTGCAGCGAGATATAAAATGGTCAAACAAATAGCCCCTCAACAGTGCGACGCAGCCATTTTTTCACCACCTATGACCCCCTCTACTTAGTGATCTCCCAAAAGAATGGGAAGATCTGAGAACTTGAAGATAACGTTTTTTTCTTCCCCTGATAATGGCCACTAAATGTGTTACTAGGGACCCAGGGTCCCCAGTCTAGATGTCATAACTGAGTCGTACACTCACTAGTGGGAAGCGAGTCAATTAGATATTACAATCCGCATCATTTCGACAGACAGGTAAATGCATAGGATAAGATGGATGCTAGGTGGTGGGCTTTAGACGATTTAGTACATGAGGCCCACCTATTATCGGTTATTCTGCTTGAGTAAATGAATGAGGAAACTGGATGAATGAGACAGCTAGGGATATGGTGGGAGAGAGAATTTAGGTATGTAAATTATTTTAAAGAGAGAAGAAGACAACAAGAGGTCAATTAAGCAAAAGTCAACAAGCATGTGAAGGTGAATATATGAAATGGGGTAAAGAAAAAAAGAAAAAGAGCAGGATGGAACCTGTGGCATTCCCTGAGTGGGGTAAGATTCTGCATTGTGTTCAATTCTAAATTCAAAGATCTCAGTAGCTCTCTGTTATGCATAACTTTTCCATTATTTTTCCTCTATTTATTTTCATGGTAATGGTTTTGCTGGGAATATTTTGAAGTCCATTGTAAAAGCTTCATTCAGGGAGTACTAATGCTCACAATAAAGCATACTTCAATATTCTATTCAATAAAGGAAATACACTAGTCCAGCATCAAATTGTATTGCCTGTTATTTTCAGAGTGTTTTTTAAACCCCTGTACATTTTTGCATCCAGATCTGGTTGGGATAGTCTTGAAAGTGGGACCAGATGTCCCGGCCAATCTAGATTTTTTAGTCTTTAGGAGTCTTTTATGAAACTTGATGTATTTTATTGGGCCAACATAGAAAACTATGTAAGTTACATGAGCATACCTGAGAACTTTTGGTTACCTGGAGCCTACCCTTACGTGAGAAGGCCAAGACTGCCCACAGACGTCTGTGGGTGTCACTCTGACATCGGGGGTGTTCCTGCAGCCATCCTTGGGCATTCCGCCGACATTGAGGGAAACACCACCACCAACTCAGAGAAGCGACGCATCTCCCAAAGTTCTCCGGGCCAAAACCTGGGAGTTCCCAGGTGTGTACATGAGCTTTCGGGTCCTTAGATGTCTCCTCTTCAGATGGACATTCCTAACAAATAGGGTTGGATGGCCTTTGTGCAATATTAGCAGAGCCTTTTGCCTGACTTGAGAAATGTCAGAAGAAAGGAACAGAAGGAAGCAAGAGGGAAGTTTTTACAAGAAACAAAAACTAACAAGATTTGGGGGTTTGAGTCGGCTCAGCCTTTTTTACAAGATCTGAAGCAAGGCTTTCGGCTCCGGTTGCCCACCTACACTATTTAATTATTAAAAGTAGTTATGATATTCCTATTTTGGGCAACTAGAAACTCTCTAAACCGTCTTGCTATGCATGTTGATGATATATAGCCTATACATAAAACATATACATAATCACCCCCATCTCTTTATGTATTCCATTTGACATGTAAAGCGCTGCGTCTTCTTCTTTTACTACTATATTTAAATTCAAAGCAGATTTTAATCTAAGTCTCTGAGTTTTTTCTGGTTAAACAGAAGTATATATATCCAGATGGAAGTCATTGCTTCAACCACAGACTCGATTATTTATTTTAAAGTTGTAGTCTTAACATCTTTGATTTGGCAATAAATAATACGGCTATCCATCAGGAGTCGGTATGTGCGGCCAGCTCCATATTCTGATTAGGAATAGTCTGATAAAGTCTAAAGACTGGGACTAAAATACACTTTATTAAAACTTTTTTAAAAAGTGAATGTTTTTTTTTTGTTTCAATTTAAAATATTTCAACCATTGATAGATGTTTATGAAACTAACTTAAAAGTAAGCCGGAAGAAGAGTATATTTTGTTTACGCTATCGTATCCACACTTGGAACGTATAAGCGATGCTCATCAGTGAGTTTAGTGTTAAATTGAAGTTTTGGCTTATGCTTAAATTGATGACTTTTCTTGGTTTTAGACTAAACTTTTTGGAGAGGAGAATAACAAAATAGAATATACGTTTCCACCCATACTTCCTTGTTTTTACAGCTGTGAATGGACTGTTAGTACTCAGTTTAACCCCTTAAGGATAATGGGCGGTCCCTAAACCCATTGAAAACAATGCATTGAAAACAATACATGTACGGGCTTTGTTATTAAGGGGTTAAAGGGATGCACACATAATAACTTTTTTTACATAACTATTTTACAATAACAAAATTGGGCATCAAACCCAGTCCTATATATTTAATTAAAGAAATATGAATATGCAGAAGAATAGTAATTAAGTATTAACCCCTTAATGACAAAGCCCATTTTCAATGGGTTTGGGGACCGCCCATTGTTCTTAAGGGGCTGATATTTTGGGTGACTAATAAGTGTGGGTGTTTGGGTGTTAATAAAGTCCACTCTTCCATTGAGATTCATTAGTCAGAGTGTCCGATGCGGAAATTAAGACTGAGCCATTCCATTTACCACAACGCAGTATGACAAATAGTTAGGGTGTTTGTCTAGTAGATTGGGCTAAGATAACCGAGCGAGAACACAAACAAATGGCTAATATGCCGCTGCGTAAAAACATTATATTATGGAAAATTTAGAACCTTTCAAAAAAAGACAAAGAAAAAAAGACACAATGTTTATATCTGATACAATTTCTTCATCTTCCTTAATCCTAACCACCTAAGCTCCAACTCTCTAGGTTCAGTATGGCCTCTTATCCTAGTGTATATATATAATATATTATATTATATATATATATAATAATATATATATATATATATATACACACGTTCCTAATGTAATTCATAATTCATTAATTCATTTATAATGTAACATGGAATCCTGTCTAAAATGGAGACCTGATGAAAGTATGAATTTCTATAAATGAAATTAATGTGAAATGAATAGCGTCTGTACTTTTTCCCCAAGACAGTCAGTGAATCTAACATCATGTTTCTGCCTTTGGGCAAAATGAAATAGTATCAGTCAGTTTTGTCATAGAAAGCCCCGTAACGTTGACATGTTTTGAGAGATCCAGGTTGTAGATATAAACGTTTCAGTCCGTCTTCTGCGGCAACTTCCCCAAAAACAAGTCCGCGGTTTGGGAATTTGAACCTATAATCGTTTCCAGAACCTACCGTTATCGGTTCGGGCCTTTTAGAAAACATTCTTGAGAATTGGGAGTTCAAACATATTTTGATCTTACTTCTAATGAATTTCCCATCTGTCGGTAATATCGACTCGTTGGGAGAACTTGAGATAGGTTGTGAAAGTTAGGAAATCTAGGGAGACGTGAAGCTTTTTGTTTTTTTTTAAACTTTTAGACAATTTTGTTTTTGTAAACACGTAAATATAGAATTTGACAGCAGATAAGAACCCATTCGGCCCATCTGGTCTACTGGGTTTTCCTGAGGTGAAGACTCAAACCTTAATCAGTCGTTGGTCTCGTCTTAGATTCAGGAGTCCTATGCCTGTCCCATGCATGTTTAAATTCCCTCGTTGTATTAACCTCTACCACTTCTGATTGAAGGCTGTTCCATTTATTTACGACGCTCTTTAATATCTACTTTAGAAAAACATTGTAGGCCTTGGGGGCATGGGGTTGGCCATGGACATGAATGGGCTGCACCTGGATGTGATATGAGACAGGCCCGTATAGTCATGCCATTAGATGTGATGTCTGGGTATGATTTCTATTATAGACTACTCCTGTGGCAGCCCTAACAATCATAAAGTTAACGAGGAACTGAGAAGCTCATGTGTCATCAAAAGATGTTGGATAGAATGCATGTTTATGGAGCTCGGGCACATAGGGCCTGCATTAAACAGCCATTTTCATTGGCCCAAAAGCCATGATCCCAATATGGATGTTTCTACTTTCTGTTTAGGTTGACATGAATGAATAAATGAATGAGGACATGAATGAATAAATGAATGAGGAAATGAATGAATAATTGATCAAATACCTTGGCTATGTCTTTGGCGGAGGTAGATAAGGTTATCACTGCGGAAGATATAAATCTGAATACATAAAAAAATGGAAAATTAGAAAAAAATAACAAGATTTCTTTTGTATATGTGGCAGTACTTCCTATAAACCTCATCTGAAGTCTAAAATATTTATATATTTATATTTATTATTTTATAGTTAAATCAACATTTCTGAAAGATTTGGACAACATATTGATAACCGCACTCATAAGTAAAAAAAAAAAAAAAGAATTTTATTAAACATATGTCTTCCATTCTTGCATACCAGTAAAAAAATAATAAGAAAATACAGTTTGCAAAAGAAAAGCTGAAATATTTTTTCTTAATTTCCAAAACATTTTTATGGAAATAAAAAAAATATTTTTTAGTGATTCCTAATATTTTATTAATTCATTTAATTCATATTTAAAAAAAATAAATCATTACGTATGTTTACTAATTCTATTTCCGTAAATGTCAGATATTTAGAGAAACAGCGTGCGCGGAAAATGTTTCATGCACATATCAGACATTTTTAGTAGCAACAGAAATAGCATTTTGGAAAAGCGCCCTTTCAAATTATTGTTTTGAAAAAAAAAGCATTTACAGCAATACATTCTCATCTCTGAAATTAGAATTATTTTGCATACAGAAACATTTTTTTTGGGGTTAAATTAAGGAGTCACGCACGAGGTACCATCTGCTTCTGGTAATCAAGTTTATTTTCTTGCCATCATCATCTTATTTCTAGGTAAAATGGCTTCAATTAATCCCATTTATATAACACATTATCAGTTTTATCACATTTTCTTATTTATGTCTGTCCGAAACAAAAAAGCAAAAGGCGGCCATTATTCTTAGTGCCATAATTTATTAATAAATCCATGATTATTATCAAACTTTCCACATAGGATTAAACCTAACTAATGATATAGAATAACTTATGTATTTAAGGTTCATGGGTAAACTTAAACCCACCTATTTAATGTTTATATTGGATAATAATACATTACATTAAGTGTGTGTAACCACCCAGGTTGTCCATGTCAACTGGGCAGTAGATAAGACCCATTTGCCCCATCTAGTCTGTCCATAGAATGTAAAGATTCAAACCTTAATCAGTCGTTGGTCTCGTCTTAGATTCAGGAGCCGTATGTCTATCCCATGCATGTTTAAATCCCCTCACTGCATTAGCCTCTACCACTTCTGCTGGGAGGCTGTTTTACTTATCTTCCACCCTTTCTGTAAAGTAAAACTTCCTTATATTACATCGAAGCCTCAGACCTTCTAGTTTTCGATCATGACCACTTGTTCTAGCATTTCTCCTCATTTAAACCCATATGGTATACATTAAGGTTGTTCCAGAATAACCCAAACTTTCTAATCAACGCCATCGTTAAAGGTAATGGGGAAGCCTCTGATTGCAGGTCCGCCAACAGGTTCTCCAATCATAAATAAATAATAAATAAAATGAAACCATTCCTTGTTGAAGTGTCTATAAAATAATAAAACCTCTACTTAACAAAACAAATTACAAAAAGGAGTTCAACTGTTAAAAGCATCAAGTTAAATATTACCATTCTTGATGGTGGTCGCAAAAAAATTAAATAAATATATTTAAAATCTGTAATACAAAATCAGAATTAGAGACAAAATAATGGAATTTAGCAAAACTAAATATTGAAGATTCCCATACAAAGACAGCTTTTATAAAACAAATAAAAAAATACCCGCGGTAAGAAAAACATTTGGACGGGAAAATTTGTACTTTTAGTTAGCGTGTTTTTTTGTATTATGATCTCTCCTAGTAAGCACTCAAAGAGCAGCTTGTGTGTTTTACTCAAAAAATAAAGGGTTCTTTCTGTTCGATCCCAAGCATCAAAGACGAGGCTGGAAAAGGGGGAAAATAATTCTATGTGAGTTACTTTGTCTACGGAAAGCAGTCAACACCCGGCCCATGAACTCCCGCCATCTGAGAAATGAGACCCCATTAATCTGGAGTCTATTGGCGCATGTTAACAAAACCCTTTTTCATTCACAAGTGCTTTAAGTTATCCAGGCCGGTTAAGTGCCACTCAACTCAAAAGAGACTGTAATTCTAATCAGCTGGTCGCATTACGTCCCAATTAAAAACAAATTAAGGTTTTAGTTTATGTTAAAATTTTCCAAAAAAAAATGTAAACAAAATTAAAAAAAATTATAGAGTGGCTTATTGTGTCTTTTTTTTAAAAAAAAAGAATAATTTTAGGATATTTAAAACTTTATTTCTTTTAGCATTTATTTTAATTAAGTGCCCTTATTTATGGAATTATGTATACGCCCCTGTGTACAATGTTTCAGTTTGTTATTTACCCGGTAGCTGCCTTGTCTGGGTTCACCTTGTCTGGGTTGCCTTGTCTGGGTTACCCGGTAGCTGCCTTGTCTGGGTTCACCTGCCACCAGCGGCAACGCTTAAAATTGAACCTTATTGAGCCCAATCACGCTTTTTTGGCACAGTAGCCGACTATATTTTCTCCAGCACCACCTGGGAGATGCTTAAGCAGTCAATAGCTTTTTTTTACTGAGAGGGTAGTTGATAAGTGGAGCAACCTCCCAGCTGAGATGGTTAATACAGTGAGAGAATTTAAACATGCATGGGATAGGCTTAAAGCTGAAGACAAGACAAGTACTGATTAAGGTCTGAGTCTTTGGAAAAAGGGCGGACTAGATGGGCCAAATGGTTCTCATCCGCCGTCAAATTTAAATTCCCGATTTTTGCTGGTTTTTCGATAAAGTACAGCTGTTTTTCCAAGTTGTTTTGTTGTTTGGAGTTTAACTTCAGTCCTAAATTTAGAATCGAGAAAGAAAACGTAGGAACCATCTGCTTCACGCATGTTTTTTTGTTTTGGAAAACACTCATTTTACTGGTTGTAAATTTTAAATTATTTTAAATAATTTTTTTTATATTCCCATGATACATCTATGAATATTTTTGGGGGGGGGGAAAGTTAATATTCTTTAAAGCTCTCCTCTGGCCAACAAACACGCCTGGCAGGTGGATACATTTTTGTGGATTCCTTGAGCCTGGCTAGTATTGTGATTATTATTATTTTATTGTTTATTTTAAAAATTAATTTTTAATGATGCAACAAATCATGGAAGGCGATCAGGTTGACTAAAGTCTTATATCGTGAATCGTAAAGCCAAATATTCCTTTCCAGGCTCAAAAATAAGCAGAGATTATGTATCATTTGGACCCTTTTTTGTTATTCTACAGAAATAAAATACTGTTATATTAAAATACAGCAAAGGGAGGTCATCTGGTAATCTGAGATCACTTGGTATAAATCGAGAAGACTCTCTTAAAGTCTTTTTTTATACGTAGGAGAGATCTGACCCCGGAGCGAACCGTACGAGGAGAGTCCTGGAGGCGCACTCCCCGTCACTAGCATGGAAAAAAAAATTGGATGGCGAAAGGTTGGAGTTAAAGGCGTTTTATGAAAGGTTTTATTGTTGAGACGTGGACGGATTCCAGGAAAAACATACTTTTAAGTTGTGTCAGTCTTCTTACAGAATACACCGAGAACCTGGCTTAGGAAAAAACTGTATGCGGGGCATTCGGTGTTAAATACAGCGAGAGTTTAAAAGTAAAGGTGTCGCAGGCACGAAAATTGGTGACGGAGATCATGTGACCATATCATAAAAGCGGCACGTTTTTGCGTATAAATATTTCTTGGGATTTAGCGCCAGATTCTATTCGATTGTCGATTTGCCGCGTGCAAAATTCTTAAAAAAGGTCCGGCCCGACCTGGTCCGACCCAGCCGTGCACGCAGCGGAGTCACGTAAATGGTTAAAGTGCAGGTGCACCTAAAGAAGGTAAAGGGGTGAGAGGAGGAAGGCAGGCGATGAGGGAGAGAGAAGGGGAGGAAGGGAGGCAGGGAGGCAAGAAGGAAGAGCATGAGACAGACGATAAAGGTGTTAGGGAAAGCGTATATGTATTTATGTATGTTACAGTGTGTGTGTGAGCATAAGTATGTAAGTGTGTGTGTGGCAGAGGGGGTGTATGTTAGCATGAGTGTGTAAGTGTGATAGAAGGAGTGTGTGAGTACGTATGTGTTTGTGTAAGTGTGAGTGTTAACACAGGTGCAAATATATGTGTGTTAGCATGAGTTTACTGTATATATACATATGTGTTAGCATGAGTGTCTATACACGCGTGCTAGAATGGCCGGGTAAGTGTGTGTGTTAGAGGGTGTGTGTTAGCATGAATGTTTTAATGTGTGTTGCAGCGTGTGTTAGTGGTAGCATGTGTAGCGTGAGTGCGTGCATGTATGTGTGTGTATGTGTTAGTGCAAGAGTGCAGATATGTGTGGTAATGTGTATGTAAGTTACCGGGGGGGGGGGGGTCCACTTGGCTTTACCTGTCCCCTGGCCAGAAGGTGCCAGCCCTCCCCTGGGCCCATGCAGCCACAAACGTCAGCTTCCTCCAAGTAAACCATTAAACAAAACATCTCCGAAAACAATTCAAGTAATTGTCAAAAGACCCGAGCTATTGGTAGTTTTAATAAATAATTAATTTAGTTACGCAAAACGCTGCATCGGCAACATTTCCGCTTTAAGAAAAATTGTCCAATCCGATCACTGCCACACGTGTGACCCACTTGCTTTTCTTAACGCACAAAGTCCTTTGTGTAAGCAGAATTATTTCCCATGCACTCCCAAGTTTCCAGCCTTAAAATAGCTCTCTTTTTCTTTTTCTATTTGCCCCTCGACTTTTGACGAGTACGAAAGCCATTATTTATGGTCCAAGAGAAAAAAAAAACAAAACACTATTTCCGAGTAAGCTGGTTATCATCGTCCGCTAATCTTTTTGCAACCCGGGTTGGATACATTTATGGAGGGAGTTTTTTTTTTTTTTTTTTACCGTAATCCCCCGGGAGTTTTGACATTTCTGTAACATAACCAGAACGGAAAACTCATGACAATGCCGCGAATACCATTAACCCAGTTCTTCGAAAAGACGCGGTTTATTTTAGCTCGGGTCACATGGTTCATCTGCCGTATAAGAGAATGGCTGACAAAAGCTGTGAATCCTGAGTTTATTTATTCTTCGTGACCTCGGAAATGAAACAAAGGCAGGTTTGATTGATACATATGATGTTACAATGTACACAATCCTTAAAACCAGATTAGCGAGGAAAGGATGTTATTGATATCGTACAACCTGTGGTGTTTTTTTTTTTTTAAGACAATTGGGAGCGAAAACTGATTTTTTTAATAGTTTTTTCCATTAATTTGCTAATTTTTTGTGTGTATCTGTAACTTTCTGACTTCACGATTGTTTTTGTAACAGTTCTAATTCACAAACAATGGTTCTGTTGAGGGGCTCCAGGGCGGTGGCAGGTCCAAGGGGGGGGGGGGACAGCCACTCTGCTGCACAACAAGGAGCCTCAGCTACTCAATCGGCCAATTAAAAGAGAGATCGCTGATCTCTCCAGCCAATCCAAGAACATTATGGAAGGCTGTGTTGAGTCGTTGACTTTCCATCTGGGTCCATGCTTCCTTTAAATGTAGGAAGCAAGGACAGCAGAGCAGAGGGGGCAGCAGGCACTGTCATGGGATAGGTCTAGAGCAGCGTCGAAGGTAGATACATCAGTGGGCGGTCCAAATAGGCAAAATGGGCGTGGTATAGTTATAGCTCCACCTACTCAAAATCTAGCAACACCCATTTTACTCATGCCCTGACCAGTTTTTACCTCTCATTATAAAATATTTTTATTTAAGTTAAACTTGTTCTAAAGCGTTAGTGAATTCACAGATAATTCTATTAACATTTACATAATTATCCAACGAGGTCCCTTTAATATATATTTTGTTATTTAGAACAGGAAGTTCCAATTTTTCTTCTTGCCAAAAGCAGCTGGATATATTTCGCCGAGACAGAAAGAAAAATCGACTTGTATGATTTAAGTCCGGCATGTGAAGCTACAAAAGGATTTCTGAAGCTCCCAGATGCTTCTCTTTAAGTCCGTTGCCAAAAATGTTCCCGCAGATAAGCCGTTCATGGGTTGGGGCGCTCCCCTCTAATCAGACTCCCAGGTGTCTTAGGGTTTAGAAGTTCCTTTTGTCCCCCCGCACATCAATAACACACAACCAAAGCATACATTAAATACGTAAATCCATATTATCGTCATTTCAGGGTTCTGAAACAAATTATGGAGGCAAAATCTGTAATTCCTGGCTGCGCTGCCAATTAAGACGGTCTATTACGCAAATAAACTTGGAACAATTGACGCTGGAAAATGTTGAAGACGTTATAATTACATCATCTGCTCTCCCACGTTATTAAAAATAAGATTCATGGATGATTTCCAGTTTAGAGACCGTCGAATAAACATTCCATCAATAGAATATTTTTTGTTCTGTGTGTTCTAAATGATTTAAGAAAAAAAGAATATTTCTATTTTTATAAAAACGATATAAAATGCTGGAACGGCAATCTCTGTTTGAGAAGCAGGTGATCTTTTGGAAGCACTGTGCCCCGTATTGTGGCAGTTGATGGCATCGAGCGTTGTGGGACAGTTGATGTTATGAAATCTTTCACGTCAGAAAACAGTAGGTTCTGCTTCTGACTCCATCAGCAAAAAAACAAAAAAAGCTAAGAAAATAGGTTGAGATTAAAGATCTGATATGAATGGGATAATCTCACAGAACACTATTTTACTTTCAAAGGAGAGCTTACGGTGGTGTAGTTCAAAGCCTCGCCACGAATCCATAAAGCGGCCCCTCTTTTTACAACACCAGGGCGTGACTTGGTTTTATGACAGAACCACGAAAACAAAAGTCTGACTTTTCTTCCTCTTTATGCAAAGGATCAAATCAAACAATCAGTAACCTATTTCATTATTATGAGTTCATATCTTTAGCATTTAAAAGACTCTCTCCTGGAGAAGAACAATGTTTAACCCCTTAATGACAAAGCCCGTACATGGACGGGGCTCAAAATGCATTGTTTTCAATGGGTTTAGGGACCGCCCAATGTCCTTAAGGGGTTAATGTGTCAATGGTGAAGACAAGACATTCTATGCACAGAGGAACCCAACAGGGTATCCAACGGGTTGGCTATATGACCAACATATCTGAATTTTGTTTACTGGTTACTACTGTATGTTGGCAGCTTTATGTTGACTCTAAGTTGGCGCAGTTTGTATGAATCTGCCTCTGTATGTCCCTATACTACCTTGGGTAGGTTGACATATAGCAAAAAGGGTAAAATATGGAGAGCCCTCATTATTTTGTAGTACCTTTTATATGAAAACAATATTTTCCATAATTAGAATGAATTTAAAGTAACCTTTGTGGGTCAACAAACCATTTTGTATGGTGGGTCCTTTACAAATCCCGACGTGAAGAATTTACAACATAAAGACGCGCAGAAGAAAGGAACCATCTCTATTGTTTCGCTATAGTTGTGCGGAATGTGGATCCTGGTCTTTGTGAAAGAATATCAAAGAAAATGCCTGGATTAGTCGACACAACCAAATGCTTTTAGTAGTCGCAGGTGTGCATAGTATGATGGCAAAGAGTTATTCTCTAAATAATGTGATGTCAAGACACAGTTCTACCCTATGATGTTCATGAACAAAGGTGCCATAGGCGCTGCGGGGGACTTAGAGTAACTTCTTCTTGGAACCTTACTCATAGCTTTCTAAGCAGATCCTACTAACTTCCCCAATCCGGTGTTAGTGTATTGAGAGGTGTCATAGAGGTGATGTCATAGTTGGTGTTACAGTTGGAGTTCATTGACAGCTGGAAAGTTCTCGCCTGCCGGCCGCTGCTTTATAACTATTGGAATGAAAGCAAGTAAACTGGCGTATATTTTATTAACCACATTTTTTTCATTAAATATTTGGATTGAGCCGGCTGTCGACTTCCTAAAGCCAATTTCTCATGCTGGCAAAATTCATGTAGTAGTCGACGGGATAATCAAAATGTTGGACAACAATTCGTCAACAGTTGACCATTATTACTGGCCAGCTGTTGCTCAAGGATAATCCTACAGACAAATATTTATAAATGCTGGTGAACTGGATTTTTTTTCAATCCAGAGACATCAAACTGTTTGTTGGTCTTTTTTAAAAAAAAATATTCAGGTTTTTTCCTGGATCATTGCCGAAAGCCGGACTCATACCCATGCCAATACCCACCTACAAATGCTGCCCAAAACACAAAGAGATTTAGAGATCTGAGGTTCTACAGGAGGATTCTAGATATGGCCCACCCAGTTATTATTACTACCATCCCCAATGATCACCCTAGTCCTGAATGCTCCCAGCTCATCTTGGCCATATAATGACGTTTCATCACCATTATAGGTAACTTGGTATTGGTGTTGGAGACCAAAAAATTAAGAAGGGTTAGAGCAACCTGCGGCCCTCCAGCTGCTGCAGGACCACATCTCCCATAATGCTCTTTCAGCTAAGGGGCTGGCTGAGCAGTATGGGAGATGTAGTCCTGCAGCAGCTGGAGGGCCGCAGGTTGGACATGCCTGGGTTAGAGTCCTGGCATAAAGTATTCACATACATTCTTGCTGATTGCTTCTTGCATATACAAACAGTTTCCAGAGTGGACCTGGGCTGGGGAATGTCCCTGTTAGTATTCAATATTCCAGTTATACAGGGTTTAATAACACTGACTTATTATATACATTATATATATATAATACTATATATATATATATATAATATATATATATAAATATATATATATATATAGACTCATATAAAGAATACTCATATCATTTTACATTCAACAATAAGTTAATTAGAGGGACTAGGGCGAGCGATACCTTTTTTAATGTAGTTTGTTCTTTCTGGCTAGAATTACCACTTTTGTTTGCTTAATAATAATCCAATGGCAACATTAATACTATTTTTACTTTCAATAGTTTTTTTATTTATTTTCAAAGAAATAAGAAGTACAAATAAGATACACAAAACTGATAGCAAATAATGAAGAAGGATGGGCGCACGATGGGAACGTATGTTCCACCACAAGAGATGGTGAAAGTCCATGTG
>VKOC01032651.1:0-17440 GCA_009364415.1 Spea multiplicata | reverse complement strand
ATCTAACGTATTGTCCATTAACGAACCCACATCACACTAACATAATATAATAACCTTAAAAAAGAAAATGCACAGCGGTTAGCCTGCTATCGCAGCGACTCAGGAGCGTTTTTAACCAATAGTGGACCAGATACGTCGTTGGTCCTGTAGGGACTTCTTTTACACTGATATCCCATAGACTGTCACTCAACCTGCCAAAAGTAGGGTGACCACACCGGCCATGTTTTCCAGGGCTCTTATAACTTTTACATATTGCTGACCAGCCCAGATAAAATGCTGCCCTGCAGTACGGGGGATGCATAACTGACTAATTGGTTCCCTTCCATAAGTCCATGCATCCTATTAACTGCAGGGCAGCATTTTATCTGGGCTGGTCAGCAATATGTATAAATTATATGTGTCCTGGAAAACATGGGGGATGTGGTCACCTACCCAACAGGGTTGCTTCTGGTCTGCGAGCCACTAGTTGGACAACCATGACGCCGATCGTACTCATTTACGAAGATCGACAAAGAAATCATTTCTAGAAACAAAACAAAGTATGAATCCGCAAGCCTGAGATTCGTTCTGGAATTCATTCTAAATTCATTCTTTAGGGGGATAAAGACCAACACGTTTCCAGATCCCTTGGTCCTCAAGGGGTTAAATATAATATTTTCTTACCAAAAACACACCGCAGGCTCGGTAAACACCGTTTTTTTGTGTTGGGTGTAAAACCTGTTGGACGTCGTTCCTGAGATAATCTGTCTGAAGTCCCTTTAAGACGAACAGATGGAGAGACCCAGCGCATGAACACTTTAATACCCCGGCTCGCGGCCTCTTAGTCATTATTTATAGTTAATTAATGGGTTAACAGTGAATTCATTCATCATGAGTAGCATTTTCAATGCAGGACAATGCATTTGTTGAACTGACATACCTCCCAAGTGTCCTAGCTTACAAGGGTCAGTCCCTCTTTAGGGTCCACATCACACCATCCACTTTTTTTTCCCCTTGATGCGCCGGCCGACGTCAGCATCCCGCAAGGGGGGGGGGGTCCAGGTAGCCCGAAAGGTAGCCAGATAGCTCCCACGTATGGTGATGTAAATTGACCCTAAACATATGGCATTCCCTGCCAACCGTCATGCTTTTTACAGGACAGTCCTGATCATGAGCCAGTTGGGGGGGCCTTTACCGCTAACCTCCCCCCCCATTCACGGTGTCCCAACTTGGGCAGCTGAAATGTTGAGGGTTAGGATTTGGTGAGAGTTTTCAAAGTACATTTTCTGTATAAATTAGAACACGACGACTTCCCTTATTTGCAGGATTCCTATAATCTCCTATAATCGAATAAAACTGATGTTTCATAATTTCAGCTGTTTAACCCAGATCTAAAAAACCAAGACGACCCCCGGGGGCAGATATTATAAATATTCATCATTCTCGTGGATTTAAGCTGAGTCAGCACACGGTGGAAAAAGATACTGAATTTCTTCAGAACTTTGAGATTTGTTTGTTTAAATAAAAAAAATGCTACAGATGGCAAAAAGAACGCGTCTGAAATTCTTCTTCTTCCTCTTCTTGGTTAATCTAAAAAATAAATATCTCTTCTTAATGTAAAAAATGTGATTTTTGGTGCAATGCTTGCAGACGGCTGATAAACCATCTGTGTTTCTGCAGAATGCTGACCCGGTGAAGGAACAGCCCTGTCCAAAAAAACTTTCCCTAAATTCTATGAATTTGCCCCAGGCTCCTCTTGCTCCGCAGGGTATCTCTGAGTGAAGGACTCCTGGGAACTGATTGGCCATTTGGCTCCATCTCCTTTTATTGGTTGGATGGACTGTTAGTCTGCTTAGCCATTGATACGGATGTTATGTTCTTTGGACAGTCGGCAGCTATGATTGAGTTGGCATTCTGTGCCTGGTGGCACACACGCCATCTTTTTAAAGGGCACAAAGTCCTTCCCGAACGCCTTGATTTGGTAACCCGTCCGCCTTTCCGCAGGTCGGCACATTGAGATACTGCGGACCCTGTTCTGCTCCCCACCCACCTGCCCCATGCCCCTCCAGCAAGAGCCCAGGGTGGGGATAGTGGGCCATGAGACCCAATGAGAGAGGCCATGATCAGAGAGGCTGGACTCAATCGCTTGTCTGGGCTCTACATGGGGTAACTAAGCTGATGCTTTATGGCGATGCTAATGAAGTCCGTTCCTCCATAGACTTTCATTGGTCAGAGAGTCCGACGGGATGATTAAGACGGAGCCATTCTATTGTTCCCCACAGGCAGTATGATAAGGAGTCGGGGTGTTTAGTAGATCGGGGATCAGATAACAGAGCGAGAATCATACAAATGGCTGATATGCAGCAGCCTGAAGACATTATATTTTGGGGCAAAAACTACCACAGCACAATATTGTTGAAATCTGATAATAAAATAATTTGGTGATGCGATGCGACAGCAAGATGGCAGCTCCGACCTACAGCACAACAGGTTGTTTGTATGCTACGGTTTAATGAGAAAATAGCATATTAATGAATATGTTGTATATGGAGTATGGGGGTAATGTGCTAATAAATGTGTAATATAACACACAAAACACTAATAATAATTTAAAATGATTTCATTTTACACAATAAATGACTCCATTTGGGATAATTTAATGTCGGGAGGCACCACTTCCCCACACATTAATGACCAAACCTAATCATGTGCTTATAAATGAATTTCGTATAAAACACTTATTTGCGTCAGTTAGATGATAAAATCCATTATACCTCAAACATTTCCATAACACTAAGCTTTATCCAGCTCTAAATAATGTTTATTTCCATTTGTTTTCTGTGATTCACAACATATACATAGTCTATTCACTAAAGTGAAGGCAGGGAGCTCGCTAATACAGTACGGTTTCTAAGGTGTTATTTAAGTCCAACCTGCCCCCCCCCCATATGCTAAATTAGGTTAAAAAATGAATAAATAATGAAATAGGGGTCTCCAGGACCCCCTCTTAACCAAGAGGAAGGGTTAATGACTTCCCTTTATTCCTTTATTCCGGCACCATATTTGTGGTGGAAGGTGGTGGATGGAGGGAGCGAATGGGGTGTGTTTTTTTTTTGCCATTTTGAATCCCCCACACCCCAATGAACAAGGAGTTGGAGGGGGGGGGATTGAGATATTTTTTTTTCACTTTAAGTCCTGGGGGCCCACATTTCTTTTTTTCTCTCCTTTTTTCATTTTAATGTGGTGGGGTGTTCATTTTGCTAGTAACGGGCGAGGACATGCAACTTCACCCTGATGAATATTCAGTCCTGAAAAGAAAATGCGGTGTGGAAGAAGCAACCAACTTTGAAGCCATTATGGTGCAATTACCGGTACTCAAGAGGTACGCAAACCAGGCCAACAACTACCTAGGTTCATCAGTAGGGTGGTAGATAAGTGGAGCAGCCTCCCAGCAGAAGTGGTAGAGGGTAATACAGTGAGGGTATTAAACATGCATGGGATAGACATACGGCTCCTGAATCTAAGACGAGACCAACGACTGATTAAGGTTTGAGTCTTTACAGCAGGAGAAACGGGCGACTAGACGGGGGCCGAACGCTTTCTGCCGGACCTCGCTCTGGCTTGGCATATGAACCAGAAGTGTTAGCCCAGTTCAGTGTTTTTATTAGAAACTCGTCTGTTCATATATTTTATGTAAAGTGGGCAATCCAACCCCTGCGGCCATCAGACGGCTCGTAACAATTATATGAACAGAAGCGGAGTCATCGGATACCCTGTTACTCCTGAACATCATCCAAGCGCACAGACAATTTGTAAGTACATCTGTAACGAGACGATTTGCATTATAATCGCGCCGCCTACAACGTTCTTCTTATTGCTACGTTTAAGTTATTTGTAGCCTTACTTTTCGACAAATTAATTAAAGCGGTTGCCGGGAGCGATGATGTTGGCTTCCAGTTGGCTCCGGAACGTCTCATCTGATGAGCGCGTGGTGAGCGCTGCCACGTTTTTTAATTACTGGTCTTAGCCGTTTAACACGATCGGGAGGCGCAGGCGAACAAACGCTTGGCTTGTGTCAGGTCATTAACTTGCCTTCCTTTAGGGCAGATTGGAATTTACGATGAAAACCAGAACTGCACCGACCTCCGGCGCTGCCAACGACCTGGAGCCAGGCGGACATCTTTATGAAGACGTCAACGCATCGTAATTATCTCCTTTACTATGAGGCTCCACGAACGAAACATTGTAGCAATTAAATGTACGTTAAGCTGGCGGAAGGATACTTTAGCCTCATTAGCATACCTGCGAACTGTCTCAATGAGCGGACCGCGGGATTCTTAAAATATTAACCCCTTAATTGCCCATCGTGAAGATTCTATGTAACGACTCTTCAAATGTGGTACCCAAATGGCTCTAATACCGGCCCTCACGGAAACCTTGACTTTTCATCATTTAGAGATACGCTTAATTGAGTCACCTGCATTCAAGTAGGGATATCAACCATCCCAATAGGTAGTCTTATATATGATAACAGCACTGTTGGATAGGAAAGAGTCTGGTCCAGACCGTGTGACCCCGATAATTTGGGGCAAAATCCCGGGTATTGTTATTAGGAAATCTTGTGACCGCCTTCACCTGCAGTAATGCAGAAAACTTCATTTATGACCAGAGGTGCGAACAAAGTTAAAAAAAAATCTCAGAAGATCAAGCTAATGCCGTAAAATAAATATCCTAATTTGATAAATATTTAGACCTATTTGGGAAAAGTTACTCACAACTTCTGCTAAAGTTCTACACTCATTTGGTAAGGACTCTTCCTCCGGGTATAATGAGGTCTCTCGGGACGGAGGACGTTTCCGACGTTTTAATATGATTTGGGGGGATTTGGAAAGAATATTTTTGGCAGATTTCCAAGATAGAATGTGATTTAACCCCAAAGTGTCATCCTTTAGCCACGTTTGTGAAAACAGTTCCTTGCCACAGAAGAACACCAGGTCCTCAATCTTCTTCTGGGGCTATAAGGAAGGGACGGATCTTCTTGGTCCTCTTCCACTGAGGTCTTCAAGGGGACATGGGAGGCAGAATGCCAACTCACACCCCCCACCCGGCTCCACTGTGAGGTTTTCAGTACTGGGAGTACTGGGGGGGAGCTCCATAAAGCCCCCAGTCCATGGCTGATGTTCTAAAAATCAAACCACCACCAACCATGGAGATATATACGAGAAGAAATATTTCATCATTCCTGATCGATCTAGGAAAAGAGGATGAGGGTATTGCTCCCGTGAGCTTACAATCTAGTTGGTGGTTGAGGGGAGGTGAAGCAGTAGGAGAGGACGGCTTGGATGAGGATGAGTTGGTCGGATCCAGATGATCTGTAGAGGTTGTTGGTCTACAGATGGGTTGATTAGGATGCTGGCTGAGAGTGTTAGGAGGAAAGGTTGTAGGGAGACGCGGGTCATGAGAGGACCCATCTAGGCGGTTAGGGGGGGTATTTTCTATGGCAACAACCTATCAGTGCCTGGTTTTGAGTTAAGTGTCCCAAGCGGAAAAAAAATGAAAGAATTATTTCTAGGGAGGTTTTATTCCGGGGTAATTATTCCAGAGATACTTATCTTAAATATAAATCTAAATGTTATTTCAGGGAAACCGGTGTCTGTGGCAGCCTGTGGCAGAGTCAGCATTATCTAATCAATTCCCTGCCCCAAAGTTCTCTTTCTCCTCCTCCCCCACACTTACAAAGGCTGTCTGAGCCAATCAACAGTAATCAGCAACTTAACAATAGGGGAGAGAACACGAGGAGGAATAATCATGAAGAATGAACAGGTTCTAATAACCGCGGCCTCATACACTTCACTTTCTAGTGTCGGCTGAAAAAAAAGACAATGAGTCTTAATCTTTTTTCCCCGCGATTCTTTACTTTCTTCCGACAAAACTGTTATTTCGAAAATCTGCCGTCTCTGGAACATTTTTTTTAAAAAATGTTTTCTGCAAATAAAACTCTAAAAAGTGGCTTGCTGGGTGTCAAGAGCGGAATTTTAATATTTAATGAAATAGAATAAAGTCAAACAGATTTCTGCTACCATCTGCTCAGCTATTTTAGGAAATAAACAATCTGATGGCATTAAAGAATCCGGTAGCTTTTTACCCGGCGAGATGACTGAGCTCGGATCTGAGGGAACTTTCAGAAATATCTGCTTTTCAATCTGCTCGGAGGCATTAATAAATCAACAAGCGGCCGAGCGAAGGGGAGGGTTATCGCGCGGAGTTAACAAGCTGGAATTATTAAACATCTCTGAGAATGTCTCTGCTTTGTTTCATTCCAGACCCTAGAATCTACCAGCAGATCGGCCCCATTCGGCCCCAACAAATCACCCATTTCTCCTGCTGTAATCAGTCGTTGGTCTCGTCTTAGATTCGGGAGCCAAATGTCTATCCCATGCGTGTTTAACTCTTCTCACTGTATTAGCCTCTACCTCCTCTGCTGGGAGGCTGTTCCACTCATCTACCACTCTCTCAGTAAAGTAAAACTTCCTTACATCCCATTTAAGCCTCTGACCCTCTAGTGTTCTTAAATTATTAGAAGGCAATTAGAAGAGCCTGCTATCAAGAAATGTCTCCTGCCCTGCAAAGAGGCGATCTGTCAATCATTCTCACTCAATGGCACTGAGTGCTCGCAAATGACATCACTTCCCGGAGCACAGTGACGGAACCCAATTGGATCACCGCTTAGTGAGGGCGCTACAGCCCACAAGGAACATAGAGGAGGGTATGTGTATCTGTATGTATATGTATACAGCCATTCTAAAGTTTGGGGTCACTTAGACATTTCCTTGTTTTTGAAAGAAAAGCAGATTGTGTCCATTAAAATAACATGAAATGGATCAGAAATCCAGCGCAGACGGGGTTAATGTTATAAATGACTATTGTAGCAGGACACGTATGATTTTTAATGGAATCTCTTCATAGACGTACAGAGGCCCTTTATCACTCCTGTGTTCCAATGGCCCTTTATCACTCCCATCACTCCTGTGTCCAATGGCCCTTTATCACTCCCATCACTCCTGTGTTCCAATGGCCCTTATCAAGTCCATCACTCCTGTGTACCGCCAATGGCCCTTTTATCAAAACTCCCCATCACTACTCCTGTGTCCCAATGGCCATTATCACTCGCATACTCCTGGGTTCCAATGGCCCTTTACACTTCCCATCACCCCTGTCTTCCAATGGCCCTTTATCACTTCCCATCACTCTGTCTTCCAATGGCCCTTTATCACTCCCATCACTCCTGTCTTCCAATGGCCCCTTTATCCACTCCCATCACTCCTGTCTCCAATGGCCTTTATCACATCCATCACTCCTGTGTTCCAATGGCCCTTTATCACTCCCATTACTCCTGTGTTCCAGTGGCCCTTTTATCACTCCCATCACTCCTGGTCCCAATGGAATGTTAATGTTCGCTGATCCAAGTTTTAGAGTAAAATGCTAATTGATGGTTAGTAAACCCTTTTGCAAATTATGTTACAGCCAGAAATTGTCTTGTTTTCCATGAAAGCAGCTGAGTGACCCTAAACATTCGAACGTTTTATATATATATATAGGGAAAAGATGTTACTAAAGGCGGGAAATCCAGAGGGGGGAGGCGTATAATTTGTTCCAGGGCCCAAAGCTCCTTAACCCGGCCTTGCAGTATTTGATGAGATGAAGTTTGGGGAGAGCGCAGTAAATCAGCCTGAATGCTGCTATAAATTGCTTTTTTATTTTAATCATCCAACAGCAATTTTCCCGGATCCAAGGCAGACGTTAACTTTCACCGCTTCATGATAATTATAAAAACGGCTCAAACGACACCAGCGCTGTTTGTATAATTTTCACTGCGTTTGGCAGCGATGTCCGTCCGGCAAGCAGACAAATACTCATCGCTCTGAGTGAAACACGGGACGGGATTTCCATAAAGTCGTTATGAATGTGCCGGCTTATTACACGCGGCGTCCTGGGACACAGGAGTGATGGGAGTGATAAAGGGTCTCTGTACGTCTATGAAGAGATTCCATTAAAAATCATCCGTCTCTGGCTACAATAGTCATTTTCAACATTAACCCTGTCTGCGCTGGATTTCTGATCCATTTCATGCTGTGATGTTACCAAAGCTGTGATGAGGATGCACGGGGGGAATGGCCGCAGCCTTCTTCCAGGGTTTACTGGTTGAATGAAGCTGTATGGTGCGGCCTTTGCAAGGCACATATGTTTTCTCTCTTTTTTTTTATTACACCTCAAGCTTATATTCTTTATCTTCTTCAAAGACGCCTCCCCGTGGACCCCATGAAATATGCCCCTTCATCTCAAACGCAGTCCTGCTGCTCCGCTGTTCATTACGCCGCTCCCCACCATCACCATCGATTTGGAGTCTCCTGCAGTGAGCTGCGCAGCCTCTTCACAGGTTAAATATTAAAGAGTTCGATCACAAGCCGACTTTACAGAAAAACCTAGAGGGGAGGCATGATTCAAATATCTATCTATCCGTCTATCTACTGAGCAAGAGAAAAGTGGAGTTTGAAGAACTTTTTTCAACTTAGAATACTATCTATCTATCTATCTACCTATCCATTTATCTATCTATCCATCTATCTATCTATCTATCTATCTATCTATCTATCTACCTATCCATTTATCTATCTATCCATCTATCCTACTATCTATCTACTAATCTATCTATCTATCTATCTATCTATCTACCTATCCATTTATCTATCTATCTATCTTTCTATCTATCTATCTCTCTATCTATTTATCCGTCTATCATCTATCTATCCATTTATCTATCTATCCATTATCTTTGCATCTCTCTCTCTCTCTCTCTCTCTCTATATATATATATATCCATTATCCACCTACCTATCTATCTATCTATCTATCTATCTATCTATCTATCTATCTATCTATCTATCTATGTACTAGTCTGTGTATTTATAAATTAAATGATGCAAGTAAAAAAATCTATTTCTTCTAAACCCCTTTACTCTATCAATGAGATATAAAGTCACATTTTGGGTCCTATTCTGTCCTCTGACCTCCCATCTTCTCTTGCAGACTTCATCCGTATCCTGTAAAGTTTTCTAATGTCACATTCTACCTGAATCGTTCTTTTACTTGCACACAGGGGGCTGAGAATAAGAGGCGAGGTGACCCCGTTGATTTTCCATTGTCAGCCTCGTAAATTTCACTCGGTTTCATATGTAATTATCTGGTTCTCAAATATTCTCACTTTTGGATATTCACAATTTTTGAAACAAATTCTAGTTGACGTATTTCAAATTGCTACTATTTTTACACTCTAATAACATCTGTTTGCCACTAGGTGTCAGCACCACTTTACTGTGATTTTAATGGAAAATATGTGGAAAAAAATGTGCGTATTTAAAAACTGAGAGTTCCTAAAGCATAAAAAAGCTGAAATACTAACAAACTAAATAAACAAAAGTAAATAATAAATAAAGTTCTAAAACATTATAGTGCAAAATACACGTGCAAAAGCAAAGAATACAAAGAAATAAAAAGGTACCTTAAGTATTAAGTCAGAGCTCAGTCCTCTTGGGTCTTCTGAAGCTCATTTTAAAGTACGTGTGGCCCCAGAGTATGCTGCCGGATAGTATGTGGCCCTTCACGTTACGAAGATGGACAGCGTAGGACTAGATGAAGATATTTTCCACCTTGGCTTACTTTGTAGATTTGTTTATATCAATGTACTTCCGAGTATTTCACTTCTGGGTTACGCAAAGCCGAAGTATACCTCGGGGCCACTATCAGAAACCCCGGGCCCCTATGCCCCTCCTATCAGCCCTCCCCATGTCAACCCCATTGTCCTGCTTATTTTTGCACCAATGTTCCACCCATGGCCCCTGAGAGAACTGGGAGGCCGGGTCCCTCTGTTTGGCCGGTCCTGGTACGCCAGTACTGGTTGCACCCCACGGATGGAGGCCCCCCCGATGTATCTCATTTTATTAAGGTTATGATATTCAAAGAAGGGAAGTAAACACCTGATTGTTGAGGACCACAAATCAAACGGAATTTCTCAATATCTATTAGAATTCTATTCAAATCTTGATGTGAGAGATAATTATATGGAGATAATTTGGAGGATGCCAGTTGGGGAGAAGCCAAATGAGTCTGGACCGGTCTCACAATCATGGAATATCGACGTTCTCTTTCTTCAGATGCTGGAACCACCTTTGAAACAGTTGTCCATGTCCTCTACAGGTGCGGGGTAGTAGGGTGGCATGGTTGAAATCTATGGAAAGCTGAAGATTCTACTACTGCGTTGTCAAACAAGAAACAACGTACAGGTCAGAAAAGTTGAGCCCTTCAATGATCCGACCCAAAACATCACACCTGGGTCCACATGGACAACTTCTACACAGAGGTCCATGCTGTCCAGAAACCGTGGACTGAATGTGGTCCCCGAGGCACCGCGTGAAACGTATTCTTTAGCTTTACTCGTTTCAGAAATGCATCGGTTCTTCCGTGATCAAATTCACAACATCTCCACTTTTTTAACCCATAAAAAAAGATATTCTCTACACAGCGAGAAACGCGGTATCTTCTCGGCCGCCTCGTCGCTGTGTCGGAGGTTTCTGTAAATAAAATGTCAAACCACTAGCCACTTATCAACCGATAAAGCAGCAGGAATTCGAGCAAAAGCAGGAATTTCATGCAAACTAGGAGGGTTTCATGGGAAAATTATACAACCGCGTGACGTTACATTAAAATCAGAAGACTTGGGCGCGTTATCTCATTATTCATGACCAGAACATCGAAACGAGGCTCCTAATTCACAAGCTGATCTTGAAACATCTATATTAATACACAGATATATATATATATAATATATATATAATATATACATACACGTTATATATATAGGTGTGATTGATCACTTGGTCCATAAGTTTCACTTTTTTAGCCATATTTAATTTTTTTTTAAATTTTGTTATTTACCAGGAAAAGTAAGACTTTTATTTAGCATATAAGCAACGTAAAAATAAATAAAAAATAATAAATAAATACAGGAGAAAATACAAGTAATGTGGCACCGTGGAACCATTCCCATCACTTTAGCCTATAGACTAAATAGACATTATTATTGGCTAAATAATAGTCTTATTAGCTAAAACGATGCTTACGGCCCTCGGAGGTCAGTATGCTTCGGCTGCGGTGGATTATAACCATTCCTGGGAACTCTCAGGGTTTGATCCCCGAGTCTCAGGGGTTTTGTCCCAATCTCAGGGTGATGGGGCAGATTTTCAGGGTCACACAGTCTGACTACCTATTCACCCCGCTGGGATCATATATAAGACTCCCGATTTGCTTTTGTTCCCCGTATAGAATCTGCCCGTTTCTCCTGCTGTAACCTTAATCAGTCGTTGGGCTCGTCTTTGATTCAGGAGCCGTATGTCTGTCCCATGCATGTTTAATCCCCTCACTATATTACCCTCTACCACTTCTGCTGGGAGGCTGTTCAGTGTATCCACCACTCTTACTGTACATGTACACAAAGACCAGATGTAAAGCATTCATGAAAAATGATTTTATTTCCAGCAGCCACGGTGCATTTAGTGAACCACATATCAGAAAATAAAATCTTTGTGCCTTTTTTTTCTAGAACTTCCCATCTGTGATTTCCAGGAAACAAGAAAGACATTTTATTTTAAAACTAAATTTCATCCGGAGCTCAGATTTAAAATTTTCGGGCCAAACGGAAAAAAAACAAACAAAAAAACCCCCAATTTTATTTCCAAATGTTTCTTAATTTGCCATTTAATCAGAAATTTGACGTATATATTAATCTGCATTTCTTAAATATACAAATAAAATATCTATA
The DNA here is from genome assembly GCA_009364415.1 of Spea multiplicata. NCBI lineage: Eukaryota > Metazoa > Chordata > Amphibia > Anura > Pelobatidae > Spea > Spea multiplicata. The sequence goes on along the minus strand of VKOC01032651.1, from coordinate 5,586 downwards.
CATTTAAATAAGTGAATTCTAGAGCTCTGCTCCAGACCCGACGTTTCCTATTAACCCCTTAATGGGTTTAAATGTCCTTAAACCCATTAAAAACAATGAATTGTGAGCCCGTACATATACGGCCTTTGTCACGAAGGGGTTGAGTATAGAAATGGAAAACGCTTAGGCTTAAGGTACGTTACTATTAAACGCACGCGTCTCCCGGCCAATCGCGTGCTTTCGTTACGAGACGTTCCATTGAGAAAGACTTCTTTCGTACCCTTTAAGCATTCTTCATTTTATTTCTCGGTCACGGGGAAAATCGTCAGCATTTAGCACAAAGCGCTGTTTTTCCTCGAGTCATAAAAATATAATCATGCCTCGTAATTGTCTAGTTTTTCTTAGACTGACTTTTAAAGGTCAGCTCGAACTTCAAAGTGTTCTTGAGTCGTTCAGAACGTTCTGTCGAGCCTTTTCTTTTCTCTTTTCCTTTTTTTTTTTTTTCTTCTTTCAAGTCTTCAGTCGCTGAGTCCACCGGAAAGTGCAAACGGCCCAGGTCTCGTCGGCGCGTCTCGATGCCGTCAGGTTTCCTCCTAAGAAGTCCCGGTCTCCTCAGTGCAGATCGTGAAGCACCATTTCCCATCGTTGGCTGATGGCCGTCGTCTCGCAAGGGTTGATCACGACTTCTCGGTTGTTGTCGTCGGAATCTCCGATGATTTCTGTGTCTAGGCAGAACCGCGATGCCATGTGCTCGATGCGAGAACCCACTTTGCTCCATCTCTGGTGATCGAGAAACGCAAAAGGAAGGTTAAGAAGTCAGAGACATTCGCCTTTTGGAGTCGCGGATATGCCTAGAACGTCGAGCTGAGGCTCGTGCTAACGTTAGGAAGCGAGTGCATGCTGGCATTTCGAACTACAACGTATCAAAACCTGGTTAGCTCAATTGAAACCGGGTCGGACTCCTCACACGTGGATGAGGGCAGAAGAAGAGGATTGCAAAAACATTTGCCCATGTTCTAAAAACAGCAGGAGATGCCTCCTCCCATCGCACAAAAAGTCATGAATAAACACAAATATTCGTTCTAGCTTGAAGAAAATGTTACTTTTTGCCCCAGCTCTAGCGGCCAGAAAGAGGAAAGTTGGTGCGGCTAAAGCTACTCCAGTCCTCGATCCACCCAACTCCTACAGCTGGTTCCTGAGCTCCTGTCTTACGTCCCACCCATGAACGTAATTTAATTTCTTTAGGACACGACTTCCTGGTTTTATATATAAAAGAGAAAACTAGAAACCCCCCCATTTAGAGGAATTAGAGAGAGGATTCAATTCTTTTTTTTAGGCATTATTGGAAGTCGCTTCAATGAGGAGGTTTCTGCTTCTTCTGGGTCAAAAGCGAGGAGGAACCTGTGGGACTTGTGTCTTTTTTCAACCTAAATTACTGTTACTGTGTAAATAATTGACATTTTTTTAAACTGTCCTTATAAAATGGATATATTTATATACCTGTTTCCCGTCTCCTTCTCTGCAGGGCAACAGAACGACTTGGGTCCCGGGAAACAAAGTGTGCACAGAGAAGCAGAGTTTGTCTTGGCTGATCTGCTGGACCTGAGTATAAATCCATTCCTGTAAGACAAAGCACGGCCGTTAACTCCTTCATGTCTGGCATCTCTCACTTAGAAGGAACCACAGGAGATGCGTCACCACGTCTGTCCGGCATTGGTAGGGTTACCAATAGTGTTTATGCCGGGGGTGGGGGGGCGCGTGATGAGGCGCCTCGCACACAAATGATAAATTTTTTAACAATTAAATTAAAAAGGTGAAGGAAAAATGATATAAAATATGTATATTAAAAATAAAAATTTGAGATTTGGAAATTAGTTCCCTTTTATGTAGGAGATAAATATGTACAATTTGGAGAGGAGAGAGAGAGAGAGAGAGGAGAGAGAGAGAGAGAGGAGGAGAATAAAAGAAGTGTGATGGAGAAGGACAGGAGAAAAGGGGAGAGAGAGAGAGACAGACAGAGAAGGAGAGGAAAGAGACATGATGAGGAGAGGAGAAAAAAAGGAGGGAGAGAGGGAGAGAGAGAGAAGATGAGACAAAAACATCTAAATACATAAAGGGATTTAACAAAGTACAGGAGGGAGGTTTATTTCAACAGAAATGTAAGAACGAGAGGCGATAATCACTAGACACTAGAGGGTCAGAGGCTTAGATGGAATGTAAGGAGATTTTACTTTACAGAGAGGGTGGTAGATAAGTGGATCAGCCTCCCAGCAGAAGTGGTAGAGGGTAATACAGTGAGGGTATTAAACATGCGTGGGATAGACATACGGCTCCTGAATCTAAGACGAGACCAACGACTGATTAAGGTTTGAGTCTTTACAGCAGGGGAAACGGGCGACTAGATGGGGGCCGAATGTGGGCCGATCTGCCAGCAGGTTCTAGGTTTCTATGTGCGCATGACATGGAATTTCATACGAACCCAATTACCAATGTGTTAACCCCTTTAGTGACAGAATGATGCTGACGTATGTGACGCTGAAGCGGTGTTGGAGCGGTTAGTACCTCTGACCTCGGCCTTTGTGTCTCATCCAGGCGTTACATTGCATTAAAAGCGACAACCCGTTTGTTTGCGAAGGAAATCGTTGCGGTTTTAGCGGCGAGCGGTTCAGAGAAACGAGAGACGATTTATTTGTAGTAATGGGAAACCGGAATTAAAAGCGTCCCCGGCGACACGGGTCGGCAACAAGGCGGCTTCGGCTAAACGGCTGACACTAAGTAAGACTGCAGAGGCTAAGTGACCGCTCTATACGGCAGAATGAGAGCCAGGGGAAGGTCGCAGGTTTTAACCCTGTGTGTGGGGGGATACACTGGAGTCATAGGGGTCATAATATAAAAAAAAAAACCCCAAAAAAACAAAACAATGCAGCCATTTGCATATTTAGTGGGTAAACATGCGCAGGCAGGGGGACAGAGATAGTCAAATGACCCTGAGAGTCTTCAAACCTTCGTAATGGTCCATCGCAAGGACTGTATTGTATTAACTCATTAATAATGATTCTGATTAAGGTCTTTATGAATTAAGTCACCTGCGTTCAAGCAGGGATTTCAGCGGTGACATAGCAATAAGAAAAGCACCAACCGGGATGCTCTGATATGGTTTATTCAGAGTAGTGTAACTGTGTGACCCCCCAGATAAGGTTAATATGTAGGTCCGAGGGGGTGGCTGAGGGTGCTGCCCGCTTAAATAGAGCGCTATGAGAATCTGCCCATTCAGCCTGAGATTTCAAACACAAGATAAGTATTAACCCGAGAGTGACCAAACTGAACATTTTTTAGATGTTTTTATTTTATATCTACTGTTACGGTGTCCAAAGTGCTCTATTATTTATTTATTTACTAAATATTTTGCACTTTTCTTTATCAGAAGAGCAACATGACTCGCGATTGCCTTGGGGTCTTTGTAGGCCCAATGATCGATTTTGTAACTAGAGGCTATCCCTAGCGGTGTCCCCTTTTCCGATTTATTTTTTATGTATTTTTTTTATTTTATCTTCGGATTGCTATTCAGATCAGTATGTGGGATCTGCTGCAGACGGGTATCATCGGAGGATCAGCAGGATCTGTTACGTTGAGGGATCCCTCCTTTCGTTGTCAACACTTTTGTTTGGGGCATTTAAACCCCCCCCCGGTGTAATAGCATTAAGAACAAGAGCAAGTCCTACTGGTCCATGTGACCCTTTTAAATAAATAACAATAATAAGTACAGATGGACTTCTAATAAAGGAGCACAGTTAGTATCCAGTCATGGTGTAACTGCTGCCCCCCCCATTATTATAGGCACCCTGGAGGCTGTTTGTGGAATTTTAAAGGCAGAGGCTCAAAATCTTCAAGTCTGAATGAATCAGGGGGTGAATGGAACTCCATCTTCCCAAATTAGTGCTCCCAGGGCAAAGAATCTCCTAATACCAGAAAATACCAAGTTTTTTTGGCACAAATGTTAATAATAGGACCAGGGGTGGACTCTTTCCCTTCCCTAAAGATCAGCTGGAAAGCCCAGGTTTGTGAATGAGGTCCCTGCCGCCCAAGACCACCATCGAAAAGGACAACCAAGCTCCAACCTCCAATGGAGGCCAAAACCAATGGGAGAAAAGCCCCATCTTCAGTAAGAAACGTTACATTTTAGTCCATTGTGTGTTTTTATGCATTAAAAATACCGATCATACCTGAGATGGCTCAGAGGCTCCTTTAAGGCTACTGCAAGGTACTAAATTAAGATAAGGAGGCTCCTGACCGCCGGTCTTCTGAGACTCAATACATCTCTGTCTTTGCCTGATGATTCCTGATTTTGATAAAGATTTGGCTGGGATTCTGAAGGGTTAAAAAAAAAAGGATTTTCGGTTTAATAATCGACCTGCAAAAATACTTTTGGGTTAAGGGAAATTAAAGGTGAAAAAAAACATGAATAGAATCTCTGTGAATCGGTCTGCATTACTCTGGGAGCGCTTCCATAAAAGGGCGGAGCCACCAGGGCCAGCCTCTCCCATTGCTCCAAATGGGGGGGAGGGTGTGTTTGGAGGCTCCGCCCATTTGCAGAAGCGCTCCGGGAGACATGGTTAACGAAGCCGATAAAAGGGAGAAGCCGACTAAGAAAAAAGAACAAAGAAGAAAGAAGACAAGAAAGAGGCAAGAGAAGAAGCGCAGGTGCAGGAAAAGAGAGTGTGAGAGAGTGTGAGAGACTGAGAGAGTGTGAGAGACTGAGAGAGTGTGAATAAGAGTGAGTGAGAGTGAAAAAAAAACAACGAAATGCAAATAAAAATTCTGAGCTCTCTGCTTCATTTTCATTTTTATTATGTAATTTTTGGACATTCATAGGAATTTGAGGAAATTGTCAAATTTATGTAAAATTTTTACAAATCCCAACGCCCCAAAAAGAGATGGATGGATGGACGCCCCATCAAACCATAAAAAACTTTAAAAAACAAACAAACATTATTTTGCGAAAGAATTCCATAAAAAGGCTGCTGATTCCATTTATACAAAAAGCGGTTATCGATAATCTCGATAATTATCGATAATCTCGATAATACGGCTTTTTAATCGTTGGCACTTACTTGAGTTCGGGATAAACGTTTTCCAAATACCATTTGAAGGCGCGACATTTTAAATTCTTCCTGAGTAGCGATCTCTTCTGAATACTGCAAAATAAAAGACAAAATCGCAAAGTTATTTATGCCGTCTCCCGCTGGGCCGTGAGATATTGGTTTCAATCATCACACCGTAAAAATATCTCGAGAGACGCAGAAGCACCAAACCCTTCCATAAACCAAATACACAACGGTCTTTGTATGCTTTGTCTTTTATTTTCTTTATACGTTTTGTTCTAGGATTTGTATGGAGAAGCCTTTGAATAATGGATGTTGGACAGGAGTGGACGTTACTCGATGAATATGACATCATACACACTAACGTTCCAATGTTTGGGGTCCCTCGGCTGTTTTCATGGAAAACGAGGCAATAACAATCAATTAACCTTTTTTAACTAAAACTTGGATCAACAAACACAACGTGCCAATGGAACACAGGAGTGATGGGAGTGATAAAGGGCCA
>VKOC01032650.1:0-15775 GCA_009364415.1 Spea multiplicata | reverse complement strand
ATATCTGGAATATCTGTAATATTTTTGTTTCTTGATGTTGTGATACATTTATTATAAGGTAAAACAATGACCATGTAATTGTTACTTTCTATTAAATGTATATGTGGCAAGAGATTTTAGTACAAATAGCCATGTATCAACATTGATTGACTTTCAACACTTTCAGCCACCTGTTAACACAGAGGAATATGTTTTATGTATCCCAATCAGCTTCTTTGCTTGAGAATACATAGCGCAATAATGGCAAAGTGACTATGATATATTTAATAACCACTGCATTACAGTAAAAGGGAATGCAACAGTGATGACAGAAAGAAATTGCTAAAGATGCTTCAACAGACTGGATAATTGGCTAAAACTGCTGTTATTTTCTAGGTAATTAACCTAATGGGACATCATTATATTTCCTAGGGTTTAACTTCCAGCTACCAATAAAGATATCTGTAGTATTATATTACTGTAAATGGCTGAGGAAGGTTAACAGACATTTCAATTAAATTGTTAAAAGAAAACAGACCTGAGCTGGACAATGATGGAGGTATCTAAATGTCTAGGCAGCATTACCATCCTGGACACCAGGTTTCAAGAAGGAGGTAATAGGTTTTTGCTGGCATCACTGGTAAGAGATTATTATTATGTATTATTATTTATTGTTTTATATAGCGCCATCAACTTCCACAGCACTGTACGAAGGGTAGACAGGACATATCAATTAGTATATAACATAACAAGGGGACACACAAACTGATGTGCTAAACAAATTGATGTAACAGATCACCAAACTGTCAAGAAATATTATTCTCACAAGCATAAACTGTCTACGCGGAGCCTTCCCTTGCGGGACGCAGCCAGGACTGCCCACTGACAGAAACACCCCCATTTAAAGGGAAAATTGGCGGGGAGCAGGGCGTGTCAAGAGAGTTCCCAGGTATGAATATTGGGATGTGGTCATAGATAACAATCTAACAGTGTAGATGGATCATAACCAGTAACTATTTATAGTGTCCTCAACACGCAAAAAATATTCAGAAACTGGAGGATCATAGGCAGAACACTTTATAGCTGCTATGACAGCCATCTCTTCTTTAAAGCTCAGGTCCTCAAACTTTCACGTTTATTACTAGTCTGCTTTATAGGGATGGTAGAGCTAGCTATAGGATTTCAAAGCAGTTCTCTTTGACAAGAGCTAGTTTATTGCATCTGACACTGGCCAGTGTCAATGAACTATGTTGGAATACTTTTAAGAACACTGTCTTACTGCTAAATAACTTCAGATGGTGCTTAAGGTAAGTCCTAGAACAACTTTTTCAACAAAATCCAATCTTTTATCTAAAACCGAAGCTCATGAGAGCAACAATCTGCAGATCTTAAGCTTCATATGTCTATTGTGCAACTCCTGTGATGCCTCACATTTTGCTGGAGGCAATAACATTATATTCCAGCACGCTTAATAATTAAATGTGGGTAACCCCCTCCGCCAGCTTGTTTTCCAGATATGGTATTGTAACCTAAAACAGACTTTTCAAAATATAAAAGTATTGAACAATTTTATATATAAATCTGGTTAATATTGCTAACCAGCTGCCAAGCTGTACCTGCAATGTATAAACTAAAAGAAATATTCACAAAGAATAACTGTGCACTGACCCATATGGAACATTTGAAGAACCCTTTACCAAAGGAAGTGGATATATAAGCACTGAAGGGCAATACGTTTTCTGTTAACATAATACTCGAGCTTGTAAAATGTAAGAAGACACCATTGAAGAGGAAAAGCCAGCCCAGATGGTGATGTTGTCAGAGTGGAATCCTAATAACAGACTCGCTGAGAGGCAGAAGCCACTATCTTTCTACAGGGAGTGCTGGAAAACATGACTGCAGACTTACGTTTTAACAGTCCAACATCTGCCTCTCTTCACTACTGAGTTTATAAATCACTTCATTCTGACAGCTATGCAGCACAGGATGAGCTTTGGTCATTTCCGCAGAACTTCTCACAACAGCCTTAGGATTTTTTTTTAATTAGATGGAGATTGGTTTTAGCAGTTAATGTTTAATCATATATTTTATTTTTTTTTTCACAAAACATAAAATCAGTTAAAAGACACCTTTTCGAAATGATATCTGTTTGGGTCCCCAAACTTGAAAAGTAAACAGTTTTGGCTTATTATTGGTTAAACCAATATCACCTATATACCACTAACCTTCCACTGCTTCTCCAGTCTATGTCACAATGTAATGTGTACCCCCACTTTTTATTCTGTGGACATTCTATGTAATTCAGTGGTTGACACTTTGTTCTCTTTTCATAGGAGCAGGAATCACTGTACGTATAAGCAGTTACTTAAATATTTTTGGTTGCCTGTGATATGCTTGGATACTTTTATCAACCAAAGGTTAATATGTTGTTCTTGTTAAACTAAACTCAAAAGTCTTTTACAGGCCTTGCCTCCACTCAGTCTGAACAGGCCAGGTTGGCCCCGACATATCTTTAAAATGTTCCTCTTTACGAAGCACAATCCCTAACTAAAACACATATCCCACCATATCTACTATCATACAGTGCCAGACACACACATGCTAACACCACACACACACACACACACATAAACTTGAACTATACACTAACATATACACTCATGCTATTGCTAAAGAGTTACACATATGCACTAACACCATATGCTTACACACAGACATGTTAACACCATAACACACACACACACTAACACCATACACTAATAGACATGTACACACACTCACTCTAGTACAATGCATACACACACTTACTCTAACACTATAAAATTTTACATACATGTTCACACACAAACTCTCTCTCAATTCTTTCTCCGCTCTATTGCCCTCTCCCTATCCGTCCACAAAGCTGGGAGCTTCCTCCCTTTACCTCACTTCACTGCAGCTTGTGTCCTGCATGCAAGTGCCACCCAATTAACAAAGAATCACGTAACATGGGACTTTGCTGAGCTCCCCGGCAAGCTAGCACCCTCCTAAGCATACCCCTGCCCTGATGCCCCCCTAGGAGCTCATACCATTTAGTAGAGTGTTTCACAATATTCTATAGCATTAAAAATAACAATAGTGTGTATAGAATACAATATTTTTCAATAATTACTACTTGCCAACTTGGCCTTTTTGGGGCAAACATGGTTGGACATGGTGCCTAGAAACATGCTTAGAAAACAATATACATATTGCAGCAGAAACAATGTTCCTTAAGTATTTCCATTCATAATGAGACAGACAATATAGCATTATTCAACACTTGGAGACAGATTTGCATCTCCCGGAACTGATGAATTGTCCATATGGCTAAGTTATTGCATAGCTCTAGTTTGTAGACATTGCAGTATTTTGCTATACATTCTGCTATATTACTTAGGGATATAAAGGTAAATATAACATCCCAGCGAAGTTCACTTCAGTTTCCGGTCGTGCACATGTGTAAAAGTAATTTAGTTTTAAGCAGGAACATTTTATTCCTGTGTGATGTTTTGTATTAGATCATGATACCACAAGCATTACAGCAAATCATATGGTATTTCAATTCTATGGTTTAGGGGCATTTATTTTAAATGTAGAGCTGAAGGGATTATTTCAATAACAATTAACATTAAGGACGAAACAGTTGTCCATGAGTGTTGATCTGGCTACTGCACCTCTTCCCGAGTTTTGTCTAAAGGCTGTCTTGTACAGCGGGCAATTACTTTCAAGGGTTCCGTGTATAAAGTGGATATAGAGGCAAGAGGTGGTCATTGTTGACCTTATTTGCATGTTCGTACCCAGAATCCCCTGTGGTTGTGGCAGTACCATGAGATTTCTGAGGGTATAACAAGCCTTCTGGCTTGTCTGGAGTCTTTAGATAAGTGTTTAATAATACTTCTACTACGCCCTTAATTTTAAGTGGAATGGTTTTCCATTACCTTTACCCACCATAACTTTGGTTATGAATAACAAATAACAGCTCCTTAAAATGGACAGTCCAGTGTCCCATGCACCCTCAAGTATGCATCCTAAGATACTTTGTCAGGACTTTAATATGCATTCTTCTAACTTTAAAAATGCCTTTAGAAGAAGTTGCAGCTCCAGAGCTGCAGTACAATGCCTCCTCCGTCATCCCTTTTTTCACAACAGTGAAAAGCAATCAGTGTCCGGAAAGTGTTCCCATTTAAATCAATGGAAGCGCCCATCCACACCTGAATGGCGGTGAGTATACTACAGGATGCAGGCAGCAGGAGATGTGTTCGGCCAAACACATGTCCTGCAACCAAAAAAAGCAATTATGTGCATTTGATGGATGTAGTGTCACGTAACATTTTTAACACAAGTACTGCTAGAAACATGAAACTCTGTACTCCTGCTGCTGTAGATAGGAAACCCTATCGTGATCAAGCAACTTTTCTGTTTCTATCATGATAGGAGCTAGATGAATTTGACCTAATTTGAATATGAGTATGATGTTATCTGCAAATCCAACATATATAAAAAACAGCAATTTGTGGATAAATTAGAATTAAGAAAAGTTACTATATAGCTTTAAAACAAACAGGGTTTGAATAATATTCATTCCACCCATTATCATTGTGTAATTGACTGTCTTCAATAAATCATCGCCCCTTTACTTTGCAATGCTAGCAGTGAGTCATATAATATTTAGTAATTCCCAGGCATGGAAAATGAATACGCTGTCTGTAAATGAGGTATATGTCTGAGGATGAGGTCATTTTTCCACTGCCTTTTTTCCTCCTCTTTTTGATGCTTGGAGTTGATCACATATCCATTTGAAAAAGCACACAAATATTGAAGTGGTTCTTAGCTTGAGTCCATGTGGAGTTTGAGAACAGCACTCACAATTTAAGCATAATTTCATTCAAAACCAACCTCTACCCTTCCCCATGTGAGTACCCTTGAGTGGCTTATAGTGCCGTTAACCCATTGGAAGGACACAGATCCCTCTATCTCTAACCCCTTTCCTATGGGATTGATTTTATAGTTTTTTTCTGTGGATTCATTGTAAATGCTGCTAAACGGACATTATGCAAATAAAATAACAATAATAAGAAGACCAACATTTCATTGCATTGTCAAATAAGTGGTAAAATACTTGAAAATAGGGATGGGCTACGTTGTTAGCAAAAAAACTAAAACATATGGGAATTACACTTCCTGTCTTCTACATAAATCTCCCAGAACAGATGAAACATGTAAAAATGTTCATATTGTGAATGTTTACACTTTTTTCACACAGTCTTTCATATTGGTATAAAAGTGTCAAAATCAAGGATAGGAAAGCTATTCCCACTATTGTAGCAGTCAAGAACAAACACACAAAAAGACCAGCAACATGTAGCTGCACAAATGTGTGGTAAATTTTAATCCACCGCAAAAAAAAACCCTCAGTGTTTCAACATTTCTAGGATTTTTTCAAGACCTAGCAAGGCTGCCTGTTTTTTTTTTGTGGTAAAGTGAACATTTCTGAATGCTTCTGATGCTGCAAGATTGTCTCTTTCGTGGGTAGTCGTAAGACCCCAGTGCCGTGCCATCAGTAACTGCATCTCCTGCGTGCAAATCAGAAATTGTTCTGATTAACGGCCATCAACTCAGCTCACAATTTTATTGGTATAGTCTATACAGGCCTAATATAGAATTCTTTGTTTATTCGACATGCGTTTTTTATATTATTCTTGTTCCTTTATTGCCTTTCATAAGAGCGATTCTGTACTTTATTGTGGGTCTACATCTAGGAGACCCGCGGACCCGCAATAGCATGCCGCACATATCTCATTTATCACATGATGACCATAAAGTGTCAGGGCCCATTAACATTCACAGTCTTTCATTTTTTTCATGTTTTGCATATAGAAGTTAGTAAAATGGATTCTGCTGCGGTGTCACCTTTTTGAATACCTTAATGTTTGAAGTGAGGCTATACATTTTACTCATAAGTAAACAATTAAGCAAAGGTTGCTTAAATTAAAATTAAGGTTTGCACAAATTTTCTCTTAAAATAAATCCCCCATTTACTTATCTGCCTCTGTTCTTTTTCTCCCATATGCCTTTTCTTTTCTGTTTACTGTTAGGCAATCCCTGAACGTTCAGGAGCCCACTGCGTCGATACCAGTCAGATTCTCACGGTTGGGACGGCACTTTTAGGCTCATTGTAATATAAGCAAGGTTTCCTTTGTTGTTTTCTTAAGAGTACAAAAAAAGTTTAGTGGCATTTTAATTAACGACATTTTTTTCTTAGTTTAGGAAAATTGCTCACCAGATGTGTCTGTGCGTACATCGGTACAAAGCTCATGGCTTTCTGCTCTTTATTAAGGTAATGGCAACATTATTGTTATGTGACATACTACTTGTTATGTCCTGTTTACCCATTAACCCTCTTCATGTATAGCATCAGCTCGGCTTTCATTGACTACAACAGGGGCATGCAGGAAACGTGGAATTTACTTGAGTGGGCCCCATTCACAAGAGACAATGCCAAAAGCTCCTGCGCATCCAGTGGCTATTTTATAATCAGCTGCTATAGTTCATGAATAGTATTTATGTTTCTTTTCCATCAGGCCTCTCGCTCATTGCAGTTATAATTGTTCTTCCACTGACAACAAAATGGCAAGAATATAATTCAAAGCAGACAAAAAAACTTTCCCCTCTCACTGTAATAGGGGAGTTAGCCATTTGACAACAGATAAGAACCATGTGGCCCACCTGGTCTGCCTATTTTTCATGATGTTTCTGGGGCAGAGGTGGCATAGGCAGGCTGTTTAGGGGCAGAGATGGCACATGCAGGCTGTTTTGGGTGAAAAATGAGCAGCTGCTTGGGGCAAAGATGGTATAGACACATTTAGGGGAACAGATAACACATAAAACCTGTTTGGGCACAAAGGTGGCACATACAAGCTGTTTGGAGGGAAAGGTGCCACTGTGGGACATGTGAAGTTGGGGTGCCCTGGGCAATATTTGCCCCTGGTGTGGCGTGTGAGAACATTAGCTCAACCACACAATAAAATATATGGGGCTGGTGTCCAAATATTTCCAGAGCTGCTTTTCACTCCCAGTGTGGCCCTGCCTAGGAGTTGGAGCAGATACCATTATGGATATAGTGTATACATGTAACCACAACTAAGAAGAACTCTATTGGTTATTGGACTAATAGACAGGTGCTTTTGCTGGGTGTTCTCCCCTTAGTACAGGGCATATTTTCACATATCAGTGTAATTATACAGCCTGGTTATTGTAATTTGTTATTTTGTATCATATTTTGGATAGCATTGCTCCTTTCTTTTCATGGAGAAAACATTTAATAAAAATCTCTCTTAAAAAGGCAAAAATCATAAATTTAATTTACCTAATGCAAGGTATGTTAATATTATTGTTATTTTGTGCCTATATATATATATTAATATATATATATATATATAGGTGGATAGTTCCTAATCAGAAAGACTTGCCTACCACAGTGCTACTTTCTTAGGTGATATAAAACAAGTAGGTTTTATATACCGGTACTTTTACTTCAGCCTGTATTTGCTTTGTTTCTTGGAAACATTTTAGCTAAAGAAAGTTTCAAAGAAACCTCAATGCGGCTGCAAAAGTGGGGGTTGTCTTGAAACGAACTGAGCACCTAAACTGACAGATGAGATTGTATTTAAGTCTCAAGAATGACTCAGAGTTCTTGCCTGTTCCTGCTAGTTAATACCCTCCTTGGAAATCAAATACTGCATATTATTCTGGCTAAATGCCATATTACTTGCCAAGACAATATTTTTTTTCAAAAACTATGCATTTTATTTTACAAATAGCGTTATATTTTTATACAAGCTCCAGTGTTGTCTATACTGAGACATTTCTTTGTTAATCTCTGATAGTATCATGGTAAAGTATAATTTTCTGGTATTATTACCATGATGTACCATGAGTTAAGGAGAAATATAATTAACTATCTTTTTCGGCACAAGTGGTCTGAACTGTCTTTTCCGATGTCTAATTGAACACCTTTTTGAAACTTTGTAACTTGTAACATGTTTTTAATTCATAAATGGTGTCCAAAGGAAAATTAATTTTGTAACAGGCAGTTTTGAAACATGTTAAAATAGCAACGTTATTTATTAAATATAGTAATATAGTGTAAATATTTGATTCTCTGCTGACGAATGATAAAATTACTGTTATAATAGGTACACTTATAAGCAACCCTTGATTTTTTTTACATTCATATTTATACTATGTGCCTGGGTATCTATACACCGATCAGCTATAACATCCTGACCACTAACAGGTGAAGTGAATAACACTGATAATCTTTTTATCATTGCACCTGCCAGTAGGTGAGATATATTAATCACCAACTCAATATTTTGTCCTCAAAGTTGATGTGTTAGAAGCATTAAAAACTGGAAAGCCTAAGCATCTGAATTACTTTGACAAGGGCCATATTGTGATGGCTAGATGACTTGGTCAGAGCATCTCCAAAACTGCAGGTCTTGTGGAGTGTTCTCGGAAGGAAAAGCGGTGAACCAGTGACAGGGTCATGGGCAGCCAAGTCTCAGTGATGCACGTGGGGGGCCAACAGATGAGCTGCTGTAGCTCAAATTGCTGTGTGTGTCGCTTACCTTGGGAACACGTGGCACCAGGATGCATAGATGGAGGTCCAACCTTGCTGTTCTTGTCAGTGCAGTCTTCCATCCTTCTGACCCTACCATGACATTGAGGCCCTCTCCCCAGTAATCATCCCCAGAGTACCTTTGTCCCTCATTCACTAAGCCATACATCTATTTTACTTACTCCCTGTAGTTCAGGTATAGACCAAATAACACATTTAAACAGTACTGCAGGTATAGATCAACTGATTAAGACATACAAACCCTGTATTTGCAGGTATAGATCAACTGGAAATCACATGTAAACTTAGCACTGAAGGTATAGATCAAATAAACAACACATGAAACAGCATGTACATATATAGATCACCTGAATAAGACATACAAACCCTATATTTGCAGGTATACACAAAAAATGTATGGTAACAGCATAGCAGATACAGATCAACAGAATAAAATAAAACCAGCTTTGCAGGTATAAATCAACTGGAATTCACAAAAAAACTAATTAAATGTATAGATAAAACCCCTAAATTAGAAGCTATGCTATCACAGGTCACACACCCCAAAGGCCTGCCCTGGTGTCCACATTCCCCACATAGAACCTGGCAGCACCCAGATTACACAGATTACAGTCCAGCGTGAGCCATCTTTGTCCCCAAACAGTCCGCCCTGTGCCATCTTTGTCCCATAAACACCCTGTCTGTGCCATCTTGGTCCCCAAGGCTGAAAAACCCTGCTTGAGCGATCTTTGCCTTTCTGTAAAACACATATCCATTAATGCATTCTTACAACTCATTCAAGCAATTCATCCACACATTAATTCACTCTTTCACTCATTCACACAATTCATCCACATATTAATTCATTAATTCTCTCTAATTCTCACTCTTTATTTCCATAGTCTTACTACCCCCTTTCTTACTTTCTATCCCCCTTTCTCACTATCTACCCCCTCTCACTCCTTCTCACTATCCCTCTCCCCCTTCTCACTATCTACCCCCTCTCACTATCTACCACCTCTCCCTATCTACTGTCTGAGTGCCAATGAGAAACCATGTAGTGTACATGGTTTTAAAGTCTGGATTTGACAGCCTGTCGCAGGCTCTGCTTTCAGAACTCCTTTCAGGATCTACCGAAACATTTTCTATTTTTTAAAAAGGGTTATATTAAGAAGACAACCGGGATTCGTTAAGGGACAACCAGGAAAAGGGATGCAACTGTACCCGAGACAATGCAACAAATATTGTTGTGTAATAAATAGCATTGATCAGAGACCCTAAGCCAAAGCAGTCCAGGTTGGCACCCTCTAGCATGAGGGGCATGTAAAGCCAAATAGCTCTCCACATAAATTAATACACACTTACACACAGTCAAACACACCCCGTAACTAGGAGATGTGCCAGGACAGCCAGCAAGGGTCACAGCCAAGTATGGCTTTAAAACTATTTCAGCAAATTTGGAGTTGTTTGTAGTTATGTTGTACATTGTAACTATATTTTAAATATGTCAGTATGGCACTTATAACAAATTCAGAGCAATGTAAGAGCAATTGATATGCCTGGTAACTTTTTGCCAGCTCTTTAAAATAAAAGGTTGCATGAGCACATGCAGCCAAGCCGACAGCAAAAACGGCTGGGTCTAATTTATTGTTCCAGTCTATGTAGGAGTAAGCCAAGGACACATGCAATGCAATGCCAACAGAAAACTTTGTAAGTGTCTGCATACATAACAGGGTATTAACCAGAAGCTGGAAAGGACACGGTATTGTACAGAAATACTTGAATGCATAAGGTAGTATTGGGTTTTAAGGTCCTGTTCCACCTACTTATGTGAAAAAAACTCTACTAGCTAAATGCACCATTAGAATATCATTCTCAATACTCTGGAATGTCCAAACCGTTCGCAGAAATAGTTCTTTAATTACATCAACTACGTGAAATACATACTTTTTATTGGCAACACTTAATTTTCATGTAACACAAAAACAGGCATGGACAGGTTGTTGTCATAAAAATGGGAAAATCTTAAAAGCTGTTGTTATTTAATCAAACACTCAGAGGGAATAAAATGGCAGATCTACTACAATTCCTAGTTCTTCTATGCGGAACAGCACCATGGTAAACTATGGTAAACTTGGTAGAAATGTATGCACCAGAAGATGTGGATGTAAAATTCTTCAATTAGACCAAATATTATTATTTTTAACTTGTATTTGATTATTCTGATCCTAAATATGATATATGCTGTATCTGACTATAATATCTCACTTTAATATAATAATAATAGATGTTGAATAATGCAATATTACATTTCCCGTCTGTTTCATAGAGTTCTAGTAGTTAGTTTGTTTATGTCAGGATATTTCCTTTTTACTGACTTTGAGCCATCAATTTTCCCTCAAGAAGCTGACATATACAGCAAACATACATGATTAACATGGCAGTTAGGGTCTAGCCCTAAAACCAAATAACAAAAGGAAGTAGCATTCAAAATACTGACCTAGACAGCAATGCGGTGACTTTCCAACCAACCAGACCCATATTGTACTGTGTAAAGGAACTTTAGCTAAAATACTACAATCATAATTAGGCATAAAAGTACAAAAATGACATTATGTCTCTTTGTCCTGTTGCTACAGTGTTCTGCTCTCTGTGAATATTTGTTGTTTCCTTTCCAATCCTTCCAAAATTAACCTCTCTGTAATTACACGGCTAGAGTTACATAATGACAAAGTTGACTGGCATTGCTTATTATCTAAACGATGGAAATCAGGCTGGGACTCAGTGACGTAATTGAATTCCTTCATCATGGATTAGGTTACACAGAGGGATTTCATAGCGTAGCCCCTCTGGCTATTAAGTTAGGTGGCCTAAACTTTATTAAATGCTTCTGTTCTTAGCAACATAGATAAGAATTTTTTTTGCAGAGTTTAGAAACCTACCAAAACTTGGCTAACCTGCTTCTGGTTTAGTAGCGTAAGCACTTGATCAATGATCACTATTTAATGATTAAACCCCAAGAGAATTTTCCTAAAATTAGTCTCATTCAGATTTATTTTAAGAAAATATCATCAAGCAGGAGCAAAATAAGCATGGCTGTATAATGCCTGCACTGCCAACATATGTCAGGGTGTTAACTACAACACAAACTATGTCCAAAGTCTTGGGCCACTGACAGATGAGGTTTTAATATCTATACAATAGGCAAAAGGCTTTGGTCTGGTTTTATAAACCAATGGTCAAATAATATGATATAAAAATGGGTTGACAGCTAGCATCTGCTGTCATGTACAGCATGTCTAATCAAATATGTTATAGGGAAGTAGTAGACACATTACCGTGTTGGCTTCCTTACAGCAAAGCATAGATGAGAGACCTCCTTCACATCTGATTTTAAGAACTGCATATAGTAGACTTTCTTTACCTGTGATATATTTACTAGACTTGTGCATTGGATTCATATGAATTTTTATGAAATTGTCCAGTAATTCATACAAATTTGAATGAGGTTGTCAACGCACATCGCGCATTCCTTCCTCGGCTGCCAGAGAGGAGAATTCCCTGCAGCACTGCGGGGAATTCTCTTCGCTGGGAGCCAGGCTGTGAGGACATAAGGAAAAATGATGAAATAGTGGAAGAAAGGGTAATATGGCAGTGAGAAGGGGCTGTTGGGTTCACATTTAGTTGTGTTACCAATGAAAGCAAAGTTATAGAAGAATTAGGCATTTGATGTAAAAAAAAGTAGATCAATTATAGCTTTTAAAGGGAGCACTCATTACTAGATATGAATCATGCCTTCAGGAGAATTTGTAACTAGTATAAATCTATCAAAAAAGTAAATAATCAGAACTTTTTTTTGCTAATACATATTATAATGTTTCAGAAAATTAGTATCTGAAATTCATGTATATTATTATTCATGTATATTATATATATATAAGGATCCAATAAATAATTTTCATTTAAAGGCAGAATTAAAATGTAATTTCTTTGTGTTTTTTTCCTGTGTTTATATTAGGTTCACAGTCCTGCAATTATCCATTTATGTACCTTGTGGGAGTGGGCTTTGCCGAAAGCCTTTTGTCAGCCATACTTAATATAGGATAATTACCCCTCTGGTGGGTAGAGTCCATCAGTGGTCACTTCCTAGAACCTACTCCTTTTCCTATTGTCACTAAAGTTAGTTTCATCCTGTTAGCAACAGGAAATTAGTGCTCATATGTGTGCAATAACACAATATTGCTTAAAATATGAGCCTGTGGTATTGTGTATTAACAGTAGATTAGGGTATGCTATTTAGAACTCTCCCTCTTCTGGGACAGTGGCTTCTTGAAGGGACAGGGGTAGTCATAAATGAGTACAGCCAGCCCCAGACATCGTTTAGTGGGTGGGGAGAAGATAGAATGAAGAAGCTGACCCAGAGACCCAGGAACATAAGGCTGCACCCATTGACTCCGGGTCAAGCCCAGAGACTTCCTGAGTATGAAGATTCAAGGCACTTTAAAGGACCTACTTATTCACCAAGAACCCTTGAAGGAGTCTGAAACCAGGGACTGCAGGGGCTTGTGGTACGCCCCTGATTAGGGTATAGAATTCTATTTGGTTGGACTGTGATAGCTTGAGAGCAGGACCCTATTTACCTTATGTATCAGTTTTTCTAACACTAATTCATTTTCTAATTACATATTTAAATTGTGTAAATTGTTGGTGCTATAGAAACTATGATCTACGTGATTGATAAACTCATAAACTGTTTGCTATATATCAATCATGTCCTATTACAGTCATTGCAGTGTAATTTATTGTCAAATACCCTTTGCTGAAATGGAAGCACCATAATGAGCCTAGACGTCTGCTGGAGCAAAGTCCTGAAGGCAGATTCTTTTTGTGATACAGTAAGTAAATGTGACATCATCAGACAAACTTAATGACTGTCTGGCCCATAGACTTCTTTGGCCCTTTGAATTCTTTTGAAGGTTAGCAATCCAATGTGTTGGTGGAATATCCAACATTCTACATAAATTCATTAAGGCTCTTACAAAAATAAAATGTAATTAGTTTTGAACTATGGGATATAGGGTGAAGAAGCAAATCATGCTGGGTAATTATTATAAATGACTTAAATTCTTAAACTGTTCCAATTACTTCTGATGTAAATAGATATTTCCTTGAACACATAAACCCACAATAAATATTTATGTAGCAATGGTTTCTGCTTCCCTCTTAGTCCATCTTTAGAGAAAACAAATCATCACTTACCGATTTGGGGTCAGGTTGCCAAATTGTCAATTTTACTGATTATTTTAGGAGATTTATTTTAATTGGAATTAATTATGTACACAGTGTTTTTGTTACTGCTATTTAGCACCATTACTGTGGGTTAATTAATTTGTGGGTTTTCTCAACTTCCTTGATACTAATACTCTTTCTGCTATATATCTTTAGGTTGCCAAGTTATGCTCCTCACATTATATATTTACCAAATTCAGCAAATAATAGTTCAAACTTCATAGCCATCAGTGAACAGGTTTGTAAGAAATCAACCAGGGTTGATTTTTTGTATGGTCATGCCTCCTAGGGAAAACCTGCCAAACACTGAAGTTGAAGGACATTAGTGTGGTTCCAACATATAGTAGCAGATACCCAGGTGTTCTCATCAACATGCATCAGATGCATCTCAAGTGGTCAAGCAAAAGGCTTAGGCCTACACATTGTTACGTTAGTACCCATAAACAAATGACCTAGACTGGTACCTTCTGGTTTTCTTTTTAAATCAGTCCTTCTCAATTTCATCAGTAGATTTTAATGCTACAGAGTTGACTAATGCTCTAAGAAATTCAAAGGACACAAAGGTTATCTATTCGGCAATGACCTAAATTTAAGTTAAATCATTTAGAATTAAAATGGAGGAGCTATCAGGACTTTCAATCCAAAATGAACAAACAATTATACTACAAGGGAGCCCTAATGAAATAAACTGCTTTTGAATCAATTTTCATAAAACCCATAAAAAAAATCAAGGAATAAAATTAAAAATTACCTCTTATAAGGCAATAATGTACTACCAAAAAAACAACTATTTATTATAATAGACAGATAAGGGGACACAACTTACAGTACCATGATATTGAATAATTCCTCATAAAACAATAAACAGCAAATCTGCACTCAAATGGACTTATCCCGATAGTATCAGTATACTTGATGAATATTCCACATTAAAAAGTATTTACAAATACATATGTGTGTTGGTGTTAATGAAAAATTATAATCCAGAAAAATACATTTCCAAATCTCCCAAACAGAAATGTATTATTAACCACTCTCCATTTCATATTGAGAA
The DNA here is from genome assembly GCA_009364415.1 of Spea multiplicata. Taxonomy (NCBI): domain Eukaryota; kingdom Metazoa; phylum Chordata; class Amphibia; order Anura; family Pelobatidae; genus Spea; species Spea multiplicata. The sequence continues at coordinate 812 of VKOC01032650.1, read as the reverse complement.
CCTTTTACCTTATAGAAGGCCAACACTGACATCTGGTGTTTATTACAGACTAAAAAGTGTATCTAAAGTATATTTGGATTTGCCAACCAAAATAACATACGGTGTTAAGGAAATATGCCAAGTGAAATTACACAAGGGTGAATGCATGTGGGGTTCACTTAAATCCTCTTCCATTTAAGCAGTTCTCAAAGGTGTAAAAAAAGTAGGTTTTATTAAATGTAACCGAACCTGCAATAGATTTGTCTCTACCTGTAGCTTAGAGCTTCAGTTCTTTTTAAATTAAAACCCAAAGAATTCTGAGGTTTTCTTGGCCTGGGAGTGGGTGACGGAAGTTAGTTATGTATCCACAGTATCTGCAGAGTATACAACTTTGGCAGCAACCTCCACAGCATCTCAGCTCCTTGTGTATCCTACACTCTATCCATGGGTATCTGTGTACTTTGGACCTCTCCATTTTCTTTGGGTATATAGTAGACTTTCTTTACCTGTGATATGTTTACTAGACTTGTGCATTGGATTCATATGAATTTTAATGAAATTGTCCAGTTTCTGTAATTCATACAAATTTGAATGAGGTTGTCTACGCACATCGCGCATTCCTTCCTCGGCTGCAAGAGAGGAGAATTCCCTGCAGCACTGCGGGGAATTCTCTTCGCTGGCAGCCAGGAAACGTCCGCTCGATGGATGCAGACAACCCTCCCTACTGCTTGTACTTCCGGCGTAGCTTCTGTGGGGGGGTAGTCTTATAATCAGGGCCGGCCTTTGGGGTGTGCGACCTGTGCGACCGCACAGGGCGCCACACTCCAGGGGGC
>VKOC01032648.1:0-15273 GCA_009364415.1 Spea multiplicata | reverse complement strand
AAAGACGAGCACGAAGACGAAGAGCCCCCTGGTGCCCAAGTCTACAGAAAACTAATGGGACAGAGTTATTTCTTAATTTATTGTTATTTTTTTAAGCATTAAACGCCCCATGGAACATGACAAACACATCACAACAAGTATAGCACCAAGATAAACAAGCACAAGTCAGAAAGGCAATAACCAGTCTTCCAGCTGTATTCCATGAGGTGAAGATGAACATTGGAATGGAAACAAGTAGATACCCAGCGCCCTTCCCCAGAAACAACGAACACGCATTATGTTCTGTGAATATAATGGTGAGGGGACCGTATGTCCACCGTAGCTTAGGGCAGGCGACTGAAAATATGGCCCGTAGGGATAATCCGGCAAGCAAAATTAAGCATGCAGAGGAGGGACTGGAGCTGGCACAATTGAACCCTACAAAAGGCCCACAACTTCAAAACATCCAGCTTATCCTGTGGCAAATGACACTCTATGGCATCCAAATCCAGCTCTATGACCAAGAATTTAATGGTAGACGAAGGGCCCTCTGTCTTTTCTCAGGATAAAGTGACGTCAAAATGTAATCAGTAAACGACATAAAAGTAGGGGAGGGATTGCAGTTGTGTATTAATTTAAAGCATATATTAACTTTCTCTTCTTCTTCTTTTGCTAGGCCTATAACACAATTGCTATAAAGAGTTCACTTGTTTTGTTGTTTGGTTTATTCCATTATTATATTTGAAATAAATGTTTTCAGAGAACATGAATATTTGTTTTGAAAAATAACTTATTACTGAAATTGGGCAATTTGTTCTCTGCCGTCATCCCTATACGCAATGGTCCTTCCCTTGTGTTTACTGTCCCTGGTGTCCTACAGGCAGCATATCACAGTTTCCATGTGCGTCTAGAAAAGATATAAATTCATACCTATTGCCACAATTTTGTAATTTCGAAGGGAGACTCGATGAATTTTAATTATTTAATGGGACAACTCGGGTAAGTTGATCAATCTTCTGTTTTTATGGGTGATTATGAATATATTTACTCATACATACTGTGCTTAGACAATACCACCCCACATCGATGGTAAGAAAAATCTTCCAGTCATGACCTGATTTTGATGCTTAACAAAATTGGATTGTATCATACTTCAAATATTTCATTACTTTAGGAAGTCTTTAAATCAAAGAGGCTCTTCCTTTAATCAGATTTTCAATATTTTTCAATATTTAACTTGTTCCTATTTCATTTTTTTCAATTATATTTTTATCATCAGTCTTTCAGACTCCTAGATCAGGTAGACACTTGACATACAATAGTATTCTTCTACTGGTACCACTTTTTAACAATAACTTGGACATCCTTCCTTTAACTACCAAAGTGGGGGACCAACTTCATGTTAATGTCTATGTATTTAGAATGTGATGTCATCAGAGTTCCTGTTGGTGTAATGGTCAGTTGTCCAAATACTTATGTCCTCTCCTTCAAATTGTATTTTGGTGATATATCCATTTTTTCTTTTTGCTTCTTCTTCATCTGCTGTTCTCCTCCCCACCCTCTGGTCTCGCTGATATTACATAGGTCACAAAGGTCGGTGAAAAGATATTATGATATTATAACTATTACAGAAATCTATATATAATTATATCACATTTTAATAAGGGTAAAGATATGATTATGTTTCATGCATAATACCTAAATAAGGATACTATAGGAAATTATAAATATAGCCATAATTGTCCAATAGGAGATGGCATCCTTAATGGTAAATGCCGTTACTTTGAACAGCACAGAAAAGGTGTTATCTTAAGCTTTTGAGAACTCAAATGTATCTTCTTCTGATGTTGAATGCTGAAGAAGGGACCTTTGGCCACTGGACATCTTTGGGCAAAGAAAATGTATCCCCTTCAACGTAATCTTCCAAAAATCCACAAATACTAACCTATTTTTTTCCTGCTCGTAGGATATGTTATCAGCCAACCAGACAAAGTGCACTACATTTCTGCTTTTGGGATTTCAGAACCCCCTGTTTGTTAATCGGATGCTCTTTGTTCTGTTCCTTGTGATCTACGTCCTGACGTTGGTCGGGAACCTGATGATTGTTATGTTGGTGGCAACGTTTCAGAGTCTGAAATCCCCCATGTATTTCTTCCTCACGCATTTATCATTGTGCGATATTCTGCTCACCACAAACATTGCCCCCAATATGCTCCATATGATAATTGATAGAGGAAGTATCATTTCTATTTCTGGATGCATCACGCAACTATACTTTCATGGAACTTCTACCGCTGCTGAATGTTATCTCCTAACAGCGATGTCCTACGACCGATTTTTAGCCATCTGCCGGCCTCTCCATTACACCTCTATTATGAATCTCAGGCTTCAATTGCATTTTATTATTTTGTGTTGGGCTTCAGCATTTCTTGTATCGTTTCCCGTTGCGTTACTAACAGCTAATTTGCAATTCTGCGGACCCTATGTTATAGACCATTATTTTTGTGATTTTCAACCACTGCTGGAGTTGTCTTGTTCAGATAATACTATTCTAGAACTTGTACAAAATGCTTTAGCAGTACCTTCTGGTCTTTTCCCTTTTTTCTTTATCCTTTTCACATACATCTATATTTTTATAACTATTTTTGGAATTTCCAGCACCACTGGGAGGCAGAAGGCCTTCCTCACCTGCAGCTCACATTTGACTGTGGTGAGCACGTTCTATGGGACTCTAATAGCCGTGTACCTGTTTCCCTCTAAAGGACAATCATCTACCGTTAATAAACTCATCTCGCTCCTACTTTCAACGGGAACGCCATTTCTCAACCCAATCATATACACTCTTAGAAATCAGGAGATTAAGAAAACTCTGATTGAACGTATTTCAAAAAGCCTGGAGGCAAAAAAGCATCATACAAGCTAATGCTAAAGTGGAAACTTAAATGACTAATAGGTGATACTAAAATATTATCCTTTCACACCAAAAAAAAACAAGAAAAGGGTAATACATTCTTGACAAATATACCAAATCATGGGGATATTTATGTGTGATCTATCTAAAGTATATTGTTTTTTTTCAGGACAAGATGGGCTTTCTTCAGATACCATTATTTTGATCGTATCATCTTATTTACTATAAAAAAAATCGTTGATCGCCTCCTAAACACTTTTAAAACGGGCGTCCGCCGCCATACAATGTATGGCGGCTGTTGACGCCCCGGGGAGGGGCCAGACATGGCCTCCGATGCCGATCTCAGCCTTGCTGAATGTCTCGACATCGAGGCATTATAGCAACGCTGTTTAAGCGAAGAAAGTGATCGTTGATCACTTTCTAAGCTTATTTAATTTTTGGACGGTTCAGGACCGTCAAAGGTCGTTAGGGGGTTAAACAACACAATGTAACTCAATGTCACTCACACTTCTGTGAAATCACACCGTCCACTCAGGAAGCAACACTGATGGACAATCAATTTCACATGCTGTTGTGCAAATGGAACAGACAACAGGTGGAAATTATAGGCAATTAGCAAGACACCCCTTAAAGGAGTGGTTCTGTAGGTGGTGACCACAGACCACTTCTCAGTTCCTATGCTTCGTGGCTGATGTTTTGGTCACTTTTGAATGCTGGCGGTGCTTTCACTCTAGTGGTAGCATGAGACTGAGTCTACAACCCACACAAGTGGCTCAGGTAGTGCAGCTCATCCAGGATGGCACATCAATGCGAGCTGTGGCAAGAAGGTTTGCTGTGTCTGTCAGCGTAGTGTCCAGAGCATGGAGGCGCTACCAGGAGACAGGCCAGTACATCAGGAGACGTGGAGGAGGCCGTAGGAGGGCAACAACCCAGCAGCAGGACCGCTACCTCCGCCTTTGTGCAAGGAGGAGCAGGAGGAGCACTGCCAGAGCCCTGCAAAATGACCTCCAGCAGGCCACGAATGTTCATGTTTCCACGCAAATGGTCAGAAACAGACTCCATGAGGGTGGTATGAGGGCCCGACGTCCACAGGTGGGGGTTGTGCTTACAGCCCAACACCGTGCAGGACGTTTGGCATTTGCCAGAGAACACCAGGATTGGCATATTCGCCACTGGCGCCCTGTGCTCTTCACGGATGAAAGCAGGTTCACACTGAGCACATGTGACAGACGTGACAGAGTCTGGAGACTCCATGGAGAACGTTCTGCTGCCTGCAACATCCTCCAGCATGACCGGTTTGGCGGTGGGTCAGTAATAGTGTGGGGTGGCATTTCTTTGCGGGGCCGCACATAGTTTTTATGAGCAAGTGCTAAAATTAGCACTGTATCTTTCCAAAAATCCTGACATGGAAAGAGTTAAAATAAAATAAAACTAGTGTTTCAAATACTCAAGGGATGTCTTTTTTTAAAAACAATGTATGGTTTGATGGGGTGTTTATTGACAATGACACATACCAGGAGATATACATTCATATCTGAAGTACATTTTGTGTAATAAAAAAAAAATACAACATTACTACCAGAAATGTTGGCAAAGGCTAGCGGTAGAATTCGTAAAGGGAAAGGCTTAAAATACCAGAATTTGAAATACCTTGTTGTGTCTAGTTTCCAAAAATATGTGGTTTAATTGGGTTAATTGAATTGGCCGGCTTCAAAGATGGCCCAATTAGGACATGGGGGCAGAAGGACCAGATGCCAAAATTTCAAGTTGAAAACCTGAAACGCATATGTCCCAAATGTGGCCTTTTAGCCCCCAAGTAACCTGACAAACCCATGCATGGGTGATATCACTGTACTCAGGAGATGTTGCTACACATATTGGGGTGTTGTATGGAAGTGACGTATACCAGGAGCTGTAAAATGCCCTTCACGATATTCTTGTAAGAAACTTTTATTTCTTTATTAATTCATGTAAACTATTTTTTCAGATTTAATAAAAGCTGTGATTGATTAATATATATATTTTTTTTGTTTTTATTCCTTTTATTTGCCAACCTGCCCCCCCCCCAGTTATGCAATCTGCCCCTAGGCTTGCCACTCTGCCCCATGATATGCCTTTTAACCCCCTATATGCCACGCTGCCTCCAGAAATGCCTTATACTGCTATATGCCACTCTGGCATATGGGGTTAAAAGGCATATCATGAGGCACTCTGGCTCTGGGAAAGCCTTAGGCCCCCATATAACACAACCACCTCCCCGACTTACCACTGATTCTGGTGTCTGGTGAGGGCGGCGGGTGAAGGGCGGCATTCATGAGGTTAAAGGGGCTGGTATGCACGCTTTTTAAGACGTTGGACGAAGTGCTGAGGCACTGCCATTGGGCGGCTCGGTGTGTGCACACCGCCCCCCTTAAGTTTATTAGGTGCCAGCGGCGGGAGGAGGCAGCCTGTGTGCCACTTTCAATCCCGCTCACAGCCTCTCAGCGGCTGTTTTGAAGGTTGGTCTGCCGGTTGACCTGCCCAAGTAGCGACCGGCCCACCGGGAAATTTCCCGGTATGCCGGTGAGACAGTCCGGCCCTGCTTGCAAGCCCCCTCAAATCCTCCGAGCTAGCATTGACTCATCTCTTCTGCAGTCAAGTGTGGATAAATTGCAAGAGATTTTTTTCTTTAATCTGAAGTCAGCTGACCTTTTGCTTTCGTCCAGCTCACAGTCTCTGGTCTCACAATCCAGTGAACATACCCCAAAAACGTTCAGATAAAATCGATAAACGCTTACATTCTATTCCTTTCACAAAAGGTCCGAGGAATTTGTTCTACTGCATAGTTAACCGTTTAATGACATTTCAAGTGTATTTCTTGTTAAACCAAATAAAATGACACAATGATTTTGCTAAAGTTTTCTGAATGATGCAATTTGTTTAATCCGTCTGTTGAGGTTTCTTTCTTCAGTCTGTCCCTGATGGCCTTTTACAGAAGTCACACAACGGTTCCTGTGTGTTTTTATAAAAGATATAAAAATCTTTAAAGCAGCTATAGCTTGTTTAACGCATTTGCATTACGTGCGGAGAAGACATGTAAAATCTTCATTAAAAATTTCCGATCTCTATTTCTGGTTCCACCTCGGAAGTGGGGAGAAACTTTTTGAATTTTTGAACATTACTTATTTGTGATTTAATCGAACAACCTGTGCAGTCCATTGATTCATGATGGATTCACTGAAAGCGGAATAGAGAATTGAGATATAGAGATATATCCCGTGCTAAAGAACTTTTGGAAAATGCTACGGGCGACATTTCCAAAAAAATAGGTAGGTAAAAAGGAATGGCGGCATTAGTCCAGGCACCCTGGCCATATCTGCCACCATATCAAATGAAATCAAATTTGCTATTAATTGGATGTCATATCTACAACGTTTTAACCAGATTTTAATTTAATTGGGGATCCGAATGGAGTCTCCAGAATCAGTTTCAGGAATGATTTTGTCAACCAAAATGTTGAGTTTTCGGGACTGATCATGCACCAATTTCCTATGCTAAAAAGGGAAGGCACGATGCCAATTTATTTAAATGGTAACCCTTGCCACACCAGCTTTCTGCTGACTCCCCTACAATGACCTTTTTTTTTCAGGACAAAATTTAAGTATTTACACAATAAATAAATTGGGTTAGAACTACAATTTATAATTCATTTATTATCCACGGCCATTATTTGTGTTACTTTATCTTTTTTTTTGTTACTCCAATAAGATAATAATGTAAGTTCACTTTTTTGAGTTTTGAAATTATATTACTTACATCATGTTAATATTAACCTGATCTAATAACCAACATTGTAATATTTTCTATAATTTTTGCATTTGAAGTTACTGTAAATTTTTTATAGTAATTGAGGAATTGTCTTTATATATATATATTATAAGTTTTATATATTATTCTTGTATCACACATTACACTTTTGTTTGATTTCCAAATAACATGTTTACTATCAGATTTCTGTATAGTAATTGTATTTTCCTATTGTTTTGGGACAATCGCAGACTCTAAGGTGAGTAAAAATATAGACCAATAGACCAATGATTTATTTGGATTTTGCTAAAGTATACAGTTCCTTATAAACGTTTACTGTATAAATTGAAAGAGATCATCTTAGGTGACATTTTTTGCAACTGTATTGGAAACTGGCTTAACTCATTCTCAACTAGGCATTTTTTTATATCCTTTTTTATACCCAGCGCAAGTAAGATTTTTTTTTAAAAAAAAAATCACAGAAATACATAAATCATAATTATTAGTGATAATAACTAAAATATCTATACTTAAAAAATCATGTTTTTGCAATTTTGCCTCAAACTGCTTCCACAGACAAACAATTTATGAATACCTCTGGCCTAAGGAGTTTAGGGAAAGTAATACAGTCATAACCAGAAGCTCCTTCCATGCAAGTTGGATCAATGTTGACAAATGCAAAGTTATCCATTTTGGGGGGAAAATAAATAAATGTTCAAATTAAACCTTAAATGGGGCTATGTTAGAAAACTCATCATTCGTCATCAAACGAAAAAGAATAATTGTGGGAAATAAACTTTACAACGGTGTACAATGTCAGGAAGCTGCTGTAAGGGCCATTAACCCTTTGTGGTCCAATACATTTTCATTAAGTGCACCAAGAAGGTCCAATTTAATTTAACAAATTTAACAAATTCTTTCTTATAATAGCGACATCTAGTGGTCACCAGGACATCCAACATTGGAGAAGAAAGAAACAAAAAGTTGTGTTATTCGCTACCTCACGGACATTGTGACATCAAATTCAATAGGGACTTACATACATATTTGATTTATCTTATTTATTAAATGTTTATGTTCTCGCTTTACCCTTTTTTGGTTTTATGAGTTTTTATTGTTATCGATACAAGTTGAGTCACATAAATAATATAAAAAAGAATGATCTCTCTCTATGCTTGTTTCTGTTAACCTAGAATCTCCTCTAATTCACAGCTGAAAACGATTACAATTACGTGTCGGGAAAAGGAGACTGCTTGCAGTGTTAGTTGGGATAATAAAACTATCCATTTTTGTGAACTTACTTCAAGAAAATGTTCCTTGTCAACCATACAGAAGTAACAGAGTTCATGCTCTTAGGATTTAGGAGCCACCATATTTTGACCTTGGTTCTGTTTGTTCTGTTCCTTGTGATTTACATCTTGACGTTGGTGGAGAACCTGCTGATTATTATATTGGTGGCAAATGTTCCAAGTTTGAGATTTCCCATGTACGTCTTCCTCACTCAGCTATCAACATCTGATATCCTGCTCACCACAAATACAGCTCCTAATACTCTCCATGTCATAATTAATGACGGAAGCACAATATCCGTTACTGGATGCATCACACAGTTTTACTTTCACTGCGTTTCTACTGCTGCTGAATGTTTTCTTCTCTCTGTGATGTCCTATGATCGATATTTAGCCATCTGCCGCCCATTGCATTATACCTCTGTTATGCATCTCAGGCTTCAACTCAAACTCATTATTTTGTGTTGGATTTCAGCATTTCTTGTAGTATTACCAATCGTTCTGTTAATGAACAATTTAGAGTTTTGTGGTCCTCATATAATTGACCATTATTTCTGTGATCTCGCACCCGTGCTGGAACTGTCGTGTTCTGATTCGACCATTGTGGAACTTGTAGATTTTTCTTTAGGAATACCCTTTCTCCTTTCCCCTTTTTTCTTTATCATTTTCACGTATATCTATATTTTTATCACCATCATTGGAATTTCTGGAACCATCGGGAGACAGAAAGCCTTCTCCACCTGCAGCTCACATTTGATAGTGGTGTGTGCATACTACGGAACTCTAATAATGGTCTATATATTTCCTTCTAATGGACAAAATTCAAATTATAATAAGATAATCTCTCTTCTATATACAATGGGAACTTCATTTGTTAATCCAATTATATACAGTTTGAAAAATAAGGAGATTATGAAGAATCTACTGAAATATCTTACAAATATTCTTCAAAAGAATTAAGGGTACAATATTAGCTATGATCATGGGCGTAGGAACCGGGGCGACGGGGGGGACAGATCCCCCCCAGTAACTCAATTGGGCGGGGGACCGATAATGAAGAAATCCCCCCCCGGGGCCGTAGGAACCCCCCTCAATAGAAACGCAGCATATGTGGCCCCCTAGACCTCGAGGTGCGGCCCGTGTAAGATCAGCAGCCAGGGCACCGATCTTACGCGGTCCGCACCTTGAGCCCTGCTACAACAAGAGCCCTGCTACTTACCTGTGGGAGGGTCTTCTGTACGGCACAGAGGAAGAGGAAACCAGCAGAGTTCATGTGACATCACATCTTGCTTCCTCTGTGCAGTACCAGAGAACGCAGACTCTAAGGTGAATAACAATATAGACCAATAGACATGATTTATTTGGATTTTGCTAAAGTATAAATGAAAAGAGATCATCTTAGGTGACATATTTTGCGACTGTATTGAAAACTGGCTTAACTCATTCTCGACGAGGCATTTTTTAATACCCTAAAGGAAGGAGTCTTTTTTTATCGTATGTTTGTTAAAACATAATTCCCCTTTTCCATATGTGATGAACCTGCACAAATTATACATCATTTTTTTGCAGCACAAGTAAGATTTTTTTTAAAAAAAAAGTCACAGAAATACATAAATCATAATTATTAGTTATTATAACTAAAATATCTATACTGAAAAAATTATGTTTTGCAATTTTGCCTCAAACTGCTTCCACAGCCAAACAATTTATACCTCTGGCCTAAGGAGTTTGCGGATAGAGATTATATATATATATTACTAGTGGTGTTAGGACTAAGGGATATTGGGGCACTTTTTTGAAGAAAAAAAAATATTTCTTAAACTATAATGCTTGTGTTATTTAATGCCTTTATTAATGATCTTTCAGTGCATTATGAAAGCCACGTGTCACTGTTTGCAGATGATGTAAAATTAGGGAAAGTAATAAAGTCATAACCAGAAGCTCCTTCCATGCAAGGAAATTTGGTCAAGTTGGTCAAATTTTGGGGAAAATAAATAAATGTTCAAATTAAACCTTAAATGGGGCTGTGTTAGAAAAATCATCATTCGTCATCAAACGAAAAAGAATAATTATGGGAAATAAACTTTACAACGGTGTACAATGTCAGGAAGCTGCTGTAAGGGCCATTAACCCTTTGTAGTCCAATAAATTTTCATTAAGTGCGTCAAGCAGGTCCAATATAATTTTTGAAAAAAACACTACATTTATTACAAAATTTTTAACCAAGTTCAAACAAATATGATATACTATGCCTAAAACCAATTAATATTTGTTTTATGAAACTTTTTTATACTCATCTTCATCACTAAAAATCACATTCCAGAATCTCTCTGTACTAATAATATGGCAAAGTCTTCCTTATAATAGCGACTATTATAATATCTAGTGGTCACCAGGACATCCAACATTGAACCACAAGCTGTAAAATATTTTTTCAATTAGCTATGATAAGCTAAGCTAAGGGTTCAATGGGGTCTCTGAAAGTTAAGATTTGAGAGGCTGCAGAGTGAAATAAAACAGACTCCTGTGTCCGGTCTTGCTGTAAGACTACCCTGCACCGATGAAAACCCCTGATGCCCCTAAGCAGAATAGCACCCTAAATGCAAACTTTAAAAAAATATTTTAAGTGAGCACCATTACACACTAGAAGTTATTTTTGAACTTCTAAATTAGTGAGTAGGGAAGATCTTTTTTATTGGGAGAGAAGAAAGCGTTTTGGGTAATTTTTTTTTTGCATTTTTAATCTTTTTTTTTGCATTTTTTTCCTTTTATATTTAGTTATTTAATTTACCTTTTCTTTATTTTTTATATTTTTTGGAAGCCACCTGATGGTTTCCCAATAGAACATTTATGGAAGTAAGCTGGCAGTTTTTGTTATTTTTGAGCTTCTATGTTAGTGAGTAAGTTAGTCTGTGCTACAGCTGTGGGAGAGAAATAAGATTCCCCAAAATTAGCAAACAATGGCTTGAATAGAAAACTAATGTTGCCTCTTATAGCTGTCATGAAACGTGTTATATCATAGAGCTTGAGAGAGAGTGTGAGTGTGAGTGTGTGCGAGAGAGAGAGTAAGTAAAAAACAACAAAATGCAAACGAAAATTCGAAAATTTGTTTTCATTTGGTTTCGTCGGTTCCCCCTCCTCGTTTTTGGAAATTCGTGCGAAATTTGTGCAAATCTGATTGCACAAGTTAAATACGGGTTGTACGTGTCATTGTGGGTACCGAAATGTACTGTTATATTTTTATGTCAATGTATTAAAACCACTTGGTTTTATTCTCTTTTTGACCTATGTATCTTTATCATTTAACGTGAAAAGTAAAATTAAAGTTGAGAGAAATAACGCCAATAGCAGCAACACATTACGTTTTTTCATTAAAACAAGTAAAAAGTGTGTTTTTCACCCATTTGATATATGGACTATTTTTCCACCTATATCCTTATACGATGAACTGCAGCAGTGGTCTTATGTCCTTACTTTGTTTAACACTTGCACATGAGGTTTAAAGTGATTTTTTGTGGAGGTGCGGCCTGCATGGCAACCTAGACACAGGAGCTCTCTCCAGCCAGCTTCTAAATATTACTACAATCACCTCTAATCCACCTCAACCCTGCTGCCATCTATAAAAACACGCTATATCACCAGCCAAAATCTAAGCTTTCTACATCTAAATTGCCAGGATTTTTCGAGCAGGAAATAAGGAGGAAGGCCCCAGCTTGGGCCTCTATCCTACTTCCACAAGATGGGGATGAAGACTCGGATTTCTCCCAGGGCCCTGAAGCCTTTAATCCAGTTCAATAACCTTCTCCCTCCATTAAAGACATGGATCCTACTCTGGCGGAAAAAAGTTTGACAACACCAGTTCAATGAGTTGAATAAGCAAGAGCTTCTTTACTGAATTGTGCACAGGGGAGAGTCCAGTTCGCCGACTTCTGTACTCCCTCCTTAATTCTTTAACAATATATAGGCAAAAATGCATGCCAGCATAAAAACGAGATATGTGAGGGATGCAAATGACCAAAAATAAACACATAAATACTAAGAGTTACCATAATAGGCATAAAGTTGGCCTACAAGTTCTGCTGTTTTCCTGATACTGTATGTATTATTTCTACAGAGGTCAGGAAAGGGACAACCCCCCCCCCCCCCCGCAGTGTGGAGAACTTTCCATTCTTTTGCAACAAGTCACTTAGAGCAAAAACATTCCGCAAGTACACATTTAACCGATTCATACAAGGACAAGACAAACAAGAAAAATGGTTGCTGTTTAATGGTAGCTGCAAATTATTAAAACAAACAAGTTAAATGTCACGTCCATGAAGTCTCTCCTTGAAGAAATGAGACAAAAATTAATATCGGGTATGTCTGCTAAACTCGACCAAATATACAAAGACATCAAGATATTGAGGACCCTACGAGCCACTTGGATGACAAAATGGAGGAGTCCCACAACTCTTTTGTGAACATATATTCTACCCTCCAAACAGAATCGGAATGTTGTGTCTTAGGAGGGTTTATCCTCAACTGTTTCAACTCCAGAAGAGGGTTTGGCCCTCTTAGTTAAATGAACCACACTACTGAATAATTCTTCCACAGCTCAGAATTCCATCTTTCTATCTTCACATTGTGTGTGGATGCTTGGAATGCCTCAAAAGTTAGAAACAAAGTTAACATTTCTATAACCAGTGCTCTTAATCTTACCATATCCATCACCACCTACTGGCTATTTTATGTTGCACATCTACAGTAGTCACTTGTATTTAACATTCTTTCACTGGAAGTAACTCTTTAACCATAGATTAGAGTTAAGGGAGTAGTATGATTATGTATTTTATATGCTTATTACTGTTCATCATGTTAACATACACTTCCACACTACAAACTCTTTAACTCTCTGAATGCTGGTGTATGATGTGTAATAAGTTTGTTAGCAGTACGTGAACAAATTTGGAGGAGGAGAACACTAGGTCAATTTAGTGACCATGGTCAGCCTCACTTGTGAGGCTTCCGTGGATGCTGCAAAGCCGCCGATGACGGAGAAAGCATGGCCGTGCAGCTATTTAACGGCAGCCCGTACATGTAAGGGCATTGTCGTTACCACGTTGCACGGCAACCCCGTACATGTACGGCGATTGTCGTTAAGGGGATAAATGGGGCTATGTTAGGAAAATCATCAAATGAAAAAGGACTTGGGAATAATTGTGGGACATAAACTTTACCACGGTGAGCAAGTTCAGGAAGCTGCTATAAGGGCCATTAACCCTTTGCGGTCCAATACATTTTCATTAAGAGAGCTGTAGTAACTCCCAGAGATCACCCACATGTATCCTCCTGTTGTCCCCAGAATCACTTCCAGCACCAACCAGCATGCGCACCTTGGAACCCTGCTATGTGTACCCAATAAGTAGACACAACTACCTTGAACTGAGTACAGCAGGAATGAACAGTTTATTGTTGTAAAACATAGACTCATATATCCACAGAACTTCATTAACATAAATCAACATTGATAAACAGGTACATGAAGACAACTCAACCTTTAATCCCCTGACAGCAATCCTATTGATTAATTAAACAATGGAGTTCCTACCTGTGCTATCTTTGTTTGACAGCCAGGCTAGAGCCATCCCTGAGTACCTTGGGCCCCTGTATGACAGGTCATTCTGTCACATATCTCCCCTTTTAAAAAGAAGACTGAACTGGGGCCAGACCCCAACCGGGTCTGCAGCCAGTTCAGTCGGAGAGCACAGCTCCGTTGCGTTGTGGATGCAGGGGGTTGGCAAGAGGCACCTATACCAATAACCAGTACTGGGGTGCACTTTGAGACTGGGGAGTTCGGGTCCAAGATGAGGACAACAGTCCCACTCGCCAGGGCAGGGAGACAGGGTCCATAATCTGTGGGTAGCAGGCTTGCTTTCAGTCCTCTCCAGGGGCCCCAGTGATGGTCAGTTCAGTCACACACTCCATCACATATCTCCTTTTTCTGGTGGAGCCTGATCTGATTTGACTCTGAAGTCAGTTTGTATATCTGGACCACCACTGCCAGCCACAAGTTGGTACGCCCAAAAACAGTTTAACAAAAAAGCATTACTCACCCAGCCGCACTCTGCTTCTCCCAAATAAAGTAACTGCTGCTGGGAAGAAGGACCAAATGTGCCCTCTCCCTGGAGTCCTCTCAGGTGCTAGGGAGAAAACAGATAGGCTGGTGTCCCTTCCAAATGGGGTTCTGGGCTGACTGCCCAGAACCCCATATGACTGTAGTCCAATCCACCTGTAATATACAAATGTTTCAATAATCCGCTGTGAGAGGAGGGAAGCCACAGTCATCCCCTCCTGTATACTGCATCTGCTGGGGAAAGATGTCGATCTGCCTCTCTCCCATTGCCAAAACTTCTGCTGGGGTTACAGGATCCATAGAAATCACTGCCTCTATGCAACATTGCAGAGGGGTAAAGCCAATGGAGCTGGGGTCACAGAGGGGAGCGTGCAAAGGCCATTGGCACTCTGTCCTGAAGGCAGCGCTTCAGCTGAATTTGTAAAATCCAGGGGCACCACTAATTCTGGGGCTGCTCGACCGGACCCTCCTTGGTTTCTGTGGTCAGGCTTGGGAACAAGGGGAAGGGGTGGTAAGAGGCCAACAGTGCTCTGCCTCAATGCCAGTAGTTCAGCTGGGGGATCTGGCTGGGACATGCAGGGGAGCTCTTGGTCAGTTTCTGGGCCATATTACGTGGAATAGGGCAAAGTGTCTGTGGTGAGGGAAGGGAGTGGGCATAGGTCAGTTGCGCTCTGCTCGGATGTTTGTGCTTCTGATGGGTGCACAATACTCACAGGATCCACTGGTGCACAGTGCTGAGCACGGTCAAAAGAATTCTCAGAAGGCCTGCTCCAGGATCCATTCTTGGTAAACCAAATAATAAAAATCAGCCCACAAGTCGGGCAGGTAACAGGACACATCTGCGAGAATCCCTTCCCTGAACTCCCGGATCTCATTATTTCGATGAGCTCCCAAATTCTCGGTCCTCCTCTACGCTTTCCATTATAAATCCCGGGCCGCCCTCTGGCATGTTGTCATCCTTCAGCTCTGGACACCACTGCGTGACCTGCCAATACAGGGCCCGGTCTCCACAATCATTTCAAGTGGCAGCAACTTCTCCAACTCAGCCACCAAGTCCTCTTGGGGATGTTCTTACACGCACATTCGCCAATCTAGTTGTAGCACGTACCATGGGAGGACACTTTGATCCACTCTGAGAGCCTCCATCCAGGCATTTATGTAACTCGCGACTCTGCTGCGCACCAACACGTCCCTGT
>VKOC01032647.1:0-10018 GCA_009364415.1 Spea multiplicata | reverse complement strand
ATCTCTCATTTTTGTAAATATTTTATTATATCTTTTCATGTGACAACACTGCATAATTGGCACTATGCTACAATGTAAATTAGTGAGTGTACAGCCTGTATAACAGTGTTAATTTACTGTCCCCTCAAATATAACTCAACACACAGCCATTAATGTCTAACACCTTGGCAACAAAAGTGAGTGCACCTCTAAGTGGAAATGTCCAAATTGGGCCCAAAGTGTCAATATTATGTGTGGCCACCATTATTTTCCAGCACTGCCTTAACCATCTTGGGCATGGAGTTCACCAGAGCTTTACAGGCTGTCACTGGAGTCCTCTTCCACTCCTCCATGATGACATGGAAATGTGTGGCTTCTGGTGAGATGTGTGGCTTCTGGTGATACGAATCTCCCTATAAATTGTTTGTTGCCCTAACCGTCTTTTGTAATTTAGTACACCCTATATTGGTGTTTCTGAATTAATTGGATCATTTTACTACCCCCAGTTAATTAGTGCGTACCTGGGAATTCTCAATGTTTGACTTGGAGTCTCCAGGTGAAGCCCCATTCCCCGGGGCTAGTTTCTCCGTTGATTGAGCATGAAAGTCGTGTTTGGCCATACCTGCTTCCTGCCCACTCTCCACCCATTTCCCATCCTCTGAAGGAAGCCGGGGGCAAACCTCACCCCTTCATGATGCCTCTGTATAATCTGTACTCAAATGTGGCAGTATTTTAATAAAACAAAAGTGCCACTATCATTAGCATTAATCAACTTCGGTTAAATCCTCTGCTATACAACAGTTTATATTTAGTGTATTTTCTTTTCTCTTTTTCCAGTAGTCTTCTATTAAATCGCACAACCAGCTTTTACCGCTTTTACTATTATTTGTCTATTTGGTATATGAAAGTGTAAAAAAAAAAAAAGATAAGACATAATAAATAAAATAATAATTTGCAAGTATCTGTACGGTGATCAGATAGCTTTTCAAAAAAGCATATGCATGACGACTATTAGCCCTCTCATCATAATTGCCCCTGGTTAAAGCAGCGATCTGGTCATCCTACTCTTCTTCTGTAATGATACCTAAAGGGGTATAATTAATATAACCTGTTTGGGCTGCACTCTCCCATGTACCGTATTTTCCGGACTATAAGGCGCACATAAAATGCTGAGAATTTCTCAGAAATAGAAAGTGCGCCTTATAATCCGGTGCGCCTTATATATGAACCCGACAGTAAAGAGAGGGGTTCATACAGGATCCTTTACCTCTATCGTGGGCGGCAGGGGTCGGCGGCGGCATACCACAGCACACACCATGCTCCTCCCCCCCGTGCGCCTATGAATTTATTCTTCACTTGGGTTTTTACAGTATCCATAAATGGATTGAGCATTACGGCCACCGTAGTCAGGAGCCACACTGAGTGATACTTACAGCTCTGTGCGCAGGATCCTTGCAATATATCTGTGCTTTAGCGTTAACTATACCCACTACCCCAAAAAATGCCTCCTGTTAAGAGACATGCTTATGATGCAGGTTTAAAGCTTAAAGCTATAAGTTATGCAGTAGAGCATGGAAATAGGGCAGCTGCAAGAGAATTCAACATTAATGAATCCATGGTGCGTAAGTGGAGAAAACAAGAAGATGCCCTCCGCCAAGCAAAGAAGACCAAACTGAGTTTCCGAGGAAACAAAGCAAGGTGGCCACAGTTGGAGGACAAAATAGAACAGTGGGTTATGGAACAGAGAAACGCAGGTAGAAGCGTCTCCACTGTCTCTATTCGACTCAAAGCCACTGCTTTAGCACGTGACATGGAGATCAAGGACTTTCGAGGAGGTCCTTCATGGTGCTTTCGTTTCATGAAAAGGCGTCATCTCTCCATTCGCACCAGAACTACTGTGTGCCAGCAATTACCAAAGGATTATGAAGAGAAGCTGGCCATTTTCCGCACCTACTGCATAACCAAGATAAATGAAAAGAATATCCAGCCAGAACACATTATTAACATGGATGAGGTTCCCCTCACTTTCGATATCCCCGTAAACCGTACTGTTGAGAAAACAGGGACCAGTACGATATCTATACGTACCACAGGAAATGAGAAGTCATCTTTCACTGTAGTTCTCGCTTGTCAGGCTAATGGCCAGAAACTACCACCCATGGTAATTTTCAAGAGGAAGACTTTGCCTAAAGAAAATTTTCCTGCTGGTGTCATCATTAAGGCTAACCCAAAGGGCTGGATGGATGAGGAGAAGATGAGTGAGTGGCTGAAGGAGGTCTACGTCAAGAGACCGGGTGGCTTTTTTCACAAATCCCCATCCCTATTGGTCTGTGACTCGATGCGCGCCCACGTGACCGATACCGTCAAAGCCCAAGTGAAGAAAACTAATTCGGAGCTTGCTGTCATCCCTGGTGGATTAACCAAAGAGCTCCAGCCGCTAGATATCAGCATCAACAGGTCATTTAAAGTTAAATTGCGAGCTGCATGGGAGCATTGGATGACAGAAGGTGACCACACATTCACCAACACAGGGAGGCAACGCCGTGCGAGTTATGCCACTATGTGCCAGTGGATCGTGGATGCCTGGAAGAATGTATCAGTCTCCAGTGTCATCCGAGCTTTCAGGAAGGCTGGAATCACCACTGAAGAGCCTAGCAGCAGCAACGAGACCGACTCGGATAATAAAGAGGAGGACCCCATGCTTGATGCCGAACTCGCCCAACTGTTCAACTCCGACACTGAAGATGACGGATTTGATGGATTTCTGGTGGAGGAATGAACTGAAAAAGTACGGTAAACGTTTTGATTTGCAATTACAGCTGAACCAGTTGCAAGTTATTGTTAAAAAGTGTAATAAATTTTGACTTGCAGTCTGAGCAATGGTTTATTTAACGGTAATGTGCTGCGCCTTATAATCCAGTGCGCCTTATATATGAAACAAGATTGCTTATAAGGCGCTCATAGAAAGTGCGCCTTATAATCCGGTGCGCCTTATAATCCGGAAAATACGGTACACATAAACTGCAGTACTTCAATAGATCTTCCACTATACAGGCTCAAATAGGACATATGAGACATGCAGAATGTGTATTGAGGAGTGCAATATATAATATCCAGGAATTAATGCTTGACATTCTGGTAGCTAGAATGCTATCTATGGCACTATTTCACAAGGCACACTTCTGAGCCGTGTCAAATTGGCTCGACAACCCAGTTCCTGCTAGGTACAGGTTTACAGGAGTAACAGTTGATGGGCATTCCTGGCTTTCCTTGAGCATTAACCTAACCTTATTGTGCATGGAACCTCAGCCACGCTACACGTTGTTGAGTTTTTCTTTTGGAAATCTCCAGTGGTTTAGTGACTACTTGATCTTTCACTCAAACAATATTCTCCAGCTGCAGGAACAATAAATAAAACAACTGACATAACTCCCTGCTAAAAAGTAAGACAATCAGACAAATCAGAAAGGCCATTGTTGAGTTGTAATGCTTTCTGAGGTCCTGTCACCTTTATTGCTTAATTATAGAAATGTTAAAATGTTATACCATTATTTTTGTTGATATTGATAAAGAATATCTTTTTTTTTCATTTATTTTAATAAAAAAGGTGATGACACTAAAGATGATGGTGAGGAGGAAGATGAAGACATAAAAGAAGGCACAGAGCAAATGAATGAAGACACAGGTATACAAATATCTCTTTTGGCAATCTTCCTGAGAATCTAAAAAAGATTTTTAACGTGGTATGCCAGAATTATACAGGCGCACAAGACTTAGACTCATAAATACTTTACATTTCTTTTAGTTTTAAATACAGTGTATCACTATTGTAGGCAGCCAAGTTGGACATTTGAAAAACAAAAGATCATTGATATGTCAAAGTTTAAAAAGGAACTACCTCTTACAATGATGAAATTACCTTTAGTGGTATCATAATCGTTGCCTGACAAATGTGATAAGTAGAATGCAGGACCTTTGGTACTGTCAAATAGCTTCTTCATCAAGTGTTGAATTACATAATACTTCAAGATCAAGAAGCTACAGGAGAACCATGTAGTGCCAGCTTTCCCATTAGGTAAAGTAGGCAGTCATTTAGGAACCCAGACTGTCAGTCTCAAGGGCTAAAGCTGGCACACACACACTTTATGCGAATTACTTCACACCAACAGAATAATAATCTTCCCTTGTACAATGCTTTATCTGTAGAGAAAATTTATGCTTATGTTGTGTCCCGGTTAGGATAAGGCTAATATTAGTGTTCAGACCATATAATTTAGCGAGAATACCAGGGAAAAGTAATGTTGCAAAGATTAATGATGTCCCCAAACCCACTAAATGCTGAATAACCTCAATCCCTAGAAGCACATTATATCTTAAAAGGGCCTTTTCCATTCATAAGAGCGATCCTCCTCTACATCGTCATGCCACCCTAGGCAGTTCAATAGTTTATTAGCCTAATGTGATAAATACAATAATCAATGAAAGTGTAATTTCTTTTATGACACACGTCAATATCATGAGTAGAAAATGACACTGTGCATTGGCCGTGTTCCAGTTATTTCAATCATATCCTGTGCGGCAGAATTTACAAACATCTGACATCTAGTTGTACTACATTTAAACTTTGCATAGGATGCATGCAATACAAATCTTATTAAATCAACTAAAACTAAATCTGTAAACGGTAAAAAAAAAAAATGAATAAAATAAAAAAGGGTTTGTTTTTTTAGTACTGAAGGACTTTCTAACATGTCAGTATACAATATATTTTACATGTGGAGCAAACATTTGTGACAATTTGTAACTGGTAACATTTCTTTTTACTCAAAGCAAATAATAATGTTGTAAAATTAAAATAAGCATTTTTGTTGTGCATATAGAAGGAACGACTCAGAAAGCACAGTCACCCCCGATAAAAAAATACAAAGGGAAACAACCTGAAAGCCTTCAAGATCCTCCAGAAGGTAGGCTTTTGGTCATCTGGAAATACACATTTTTAATGTTTTGATGATATCAAAAATAAATTTTCCATGGGTAGCTTTCAAATGCCACATGAGAAACATCTTTCCTAAAACAGTTGAATGTCCAAACTCGTCTCAGAATAATTTTTAAAACAAGTAAAATTCTGCCTCATTCAATGCACATTTTAACACAACTGGAAAAAAAATATTCTTAAACTTTTCTGTGTTTGTTATTATGCTTTTGGAGGAAACAATAAAATGACAAATTAGCTAAGGTTTATTGCTAATCATACTAAACAACTGCCATATGCAAAGAGCCCAAAACGATTTGGACACATTTTGCGATCTGTTTTTGGCCCATTCGTTTTCTACAATGGCTTACGTTCCCTCCCATTTGGTTCGTCTGAAAATCTGAGGGCATTTTTAATTCAGGAATGAATTTAAACCCGTCCAGAACTTCCGCTAAAGTGGCAGCGCTTGCGGTGATGTCACTGCAAGAGCAGTGTGAACTGAGGGCAAAATGGTGGCGCTTGCGCTGACGTGCTCTCCCCCAATTGGATGATCAGGAGAGGACATTACCACAAGCGCCGCCATGTTGCCCTCAGTTAGTGACATCCTCTTCCCCGAGTGCAGAATCGGCAGAGGCAGAAGGTAGGGAAACATTTTAAGAGCATAGGTGAATGCGGACCCATGAAATAAGGGGCTTTTGTTTTCGTGGCTTCATATGAATTGCCAAATTTACCAAGCTTTGGTAACTTTACAGTTCTTTTGAATCTAAATGCACAAGTCTACTAAACAACACAGCTATGTTAAGTGAAAAAGGACCTTTAATTCTATTAGTGTTATTTCAGAAAAGTAATTAATAATTTGCCTGGGTCTACCAAATATAGTGTAAAAAAACCTTAGTTAAAAAAATACTGTTGCATGGCATTATCCCTCTGCTTTCCTAACACTTTGGCACACAAAGCGTGTGTCCACTAAACAGGGAGTTCGCAGATTAGTTCTCACCACCTTCACTCTGCTTTATAGTTGGTCAACTCTGGTGATCTTCTCCTGGTAAAACAAAGTTTGTCCAAAGTTTGGTAATGTATAGATTATGTGGCTGGTCATTGCACAACATCTCAATGATTTATGTATGCTCTGTGCAAGCCCTTCTTGGAGGAGAAGCTCAGATGGGTTGGCTCTTCACAATGAATAAGTAAAATTAAGTACCCCTAACCAGATTAAGGAAAAGCCCAGCCATTTGAAGAAAAGCTTAAATTGTGGAATGAAATTGCGTTGGAAATTATTGCACTATGAAACTGGAAATTTAAGACAAATTAGTTCCCACTTATTTTCTATTACATTTTTTTCAGTTTTCTTTACACAAAATCGCTGACTTTTGACAATTATGAAAGAAATGTGCATTTCCCTTACATATTTAATGGGAAACATCGAACGTTGGCATATGTTTATACATTTATGATAATTTTGTTTACTCTTTTACTCTTTTACTCTTGTTATGTAAGAAAACTATATAAGCAACTCCTAATAATCATAATCAAAATACCTTTAGTTTTGAAATTATACTTGGGGTAATTGGAATCAGTATGGAAATAGTAGATGTTGCTATAGTGAGCTGAACAAGGTCTTTGAATAACACTTACTTTGAACATGTATGTCATTTTTTCCTTTAATTAAGGGATTTAAAGCCCCGCAGTCTCTCTGTGTCATAAAATGAGGTTTTGTGAGTTGGTAAACCAGGTAGCCAGCTTTAGCTGGCAGCCATTGAGAATTAAAACAATTATTGCTTAATTGTCTTAAATAAGCAAAAAAACCGTTTGCTATACTGATGTCTGGGGAAAAAAAAGAGACAGAGGTACATATATTTTAGAAGAAAGCATCTGCCCATTGCTTTAATTATGCCTGGTCTTAAACACAAAATTATACATTTTTTAGAGCTGTCCAATTTGACGATGACTTAAGATATTGTTCTCAATGAGTTTAGAAAACCTTATGTTACCTTCTAAATTCACAAAGTTTATCTTCAACCTGATGTACTAAGTGAAGTAAATTACTGGCATGGAGACAGCAATAACGTAAGTTCAACATTTTATTACTGAATATGGTGGCGTCCAAAGAATTAATAAAACAAATTAGAATTTTGTGTTCCCACTTCCAGCATCTCAATTTGACCAAGTCAAAACATTGACACAGTGCATATTAATAAAGGAGCTGGATTTATGTATACCTTTGAACAGTCCAGGTTTGGACAGTCCCTATCATCGATGCTCTTTCCCGCTGTCCTGCTTTTGTGGGCAGTGGGGAGCATGGGCTGGTTGGGGAGATCCTCTAATCTCCCTGTCAGGTCCAGGAAGTCTGCATGAGAAGGTGGGCAAGTGGCCACCCCAAACACAAGTATCCTGGTTTGATACCCGAAATAATGGTGGGAATGGTGTAGGGGTGATGTAATCTTTCCATATGCTTAGTTCAGTAAATAGGTTTCACATAAGACAAGGTCAAGAAAACTGTGGACTCAATGAAACAAATGGCTTATTTGCTGTGGTTTTTAAGTTTTTCCATGTAACAATCTTTACAAACGTGTGCATATTATCCATATACCTTAACAAAATAATGATACTTAATCCCTATTGCACGTCACCGTTAACTATTTCAGTGCAATAAGTATTGAGTAGAATAGATTGTTCACCCCTTTAGCACTCATGGGGTTTAAGTATAAATGTAAGCGGTATCCAAAAACAGACCAGTTTTCAGCTAACAATTTAAAAACTAGGGATTCAGCACAATCCAGCAGTGTAAACCTTTTAGCGTCAAGTAAATAGCCACCACCTCTGGCGCTCAGACAGTTAACAAAAGCCTAATCCCACAAACAATTCAGGGACAAGATTTGCTTAAAAGCTCCTTCTCTGAATAAACTTACTGATGATAATTGCCAAAATGACACTGCTGCCCTTCATAATTTTCTGTAATTTGTCTCAAATGGGAGTGTGATGCTCTTTGTTGTCCGCAACGTTCCGTTTGTTTTCCTTTCGGATTATTTTAGGAAGCAATGCCGTGATAGGTCAAACAGTGTTATTGCCGGGGCCACAACAGGAAGCCCGTAGTTAAAAGCAGAAATTTACTCGCATGAAACAAGAACCACATGCTGGATTTAACTAGGCTCGATGTGCAGGTGTTACGAATTGGAAGTTTGCTGATACTAAAGAAAAAGCTTTGAATAGAGTTAAATAGGTCTAGCATTTTTTTTTTTTTGCAGACTATCCCGAAACATGCCTGTTCAAAAATCCACTTCCAGAACAAACAAGGATGCTAACATTTACTTCGAGTTTATTGTTATTTATTGATTAATATGATATCATCATATTCCACAGCGCTCTACAGTGTCCTGATAAAACATGAGACATTTTTCTTAAGAAATCTGTTATTCTAAGTAATGAAGCAGGAAATTCTATGGTGGGTTTCATTAATATGCCTGACTGATTGGACACTGGGTTTTTTTTCTTAAATCTATTAATTAAATCTTTGTGAATACTAAAACATAACAGAATATGATGGGAAATAAGAACCGTTCAGCCGATCCAATCTGCCATTTTTTTCTCATGTAAAGGCTCAGACCTTAATAAGTCCTTGGTCTTGTCTTAGATTCAGGAGAGATTTATGTCCATCCCATGCATCTTTGAATTCCTTTGCTGTATTACGCTCTGCCACTTCTGATGGGATGGTTTTCCATGTATCGACCACGCTCTCTGTATTACATCTAAATCTATGACCCAGTGAAACTTTAAAGTAAGTTAGTACATGGTTTTAGTGCCTTCTCAAATTTTAAAGCTTGATTTTTTTTAGGGAGGGGGGCAAGGGAGGGCTGTTTGGCCACACCTGCTTCCCATTCACCTACTTTTCACCTATTCCTCACCTACTTCTGTCCTTCGCTGAAGACTGTCTGAGACTAGCCTCCCTCCTAATTGCCCCATCACTGAACCACACCACCAGAAGAGGGCGACCTTCTTTTACTTAACGGTTCTTGTTCTGTGCCTGCAACCTAGCAGGCTTTGAGAGACTTCTCTGTGGAATTAGATGTTGTCACTAAGTGCTGTATTCTTATTGCCCATTATATAAACCAACCAGTGTGTCAGAAGACAAAATGCAGTCAAACCCGCACCCTTCCACTAGACACAAAAATATGAAATTGCCACTGACACTGGAGGTCAAGAATTTCTGTTTTATATAATTATTTGTAAACAATATCCTGAATGGGTCCTTAAAATTTCCAATTTTGTGTTCTCGGTTAATCCAGCTGTCACATTCCCATCAAATTGACTGTTTTTAATACAGAGGTTGACTACATTTCCACCTATTACAGGGTCTAATAATTCTACTTGAAAACAGATGTGGGTGTTCTAATTATTCATGTTAGTGTTAAGGAGTAAGGACTTTCCCGTTTCCATTTTTAGAAACGTTGCAAATGCGGACAGGCAGAGCGGAATGAAGCATTACGTTAGCACGTGAAACAATGTCTTTCATAGAGAATTTCCTTTCTGTGCACTATACATAATGTCATCTGAATAAATCACATAAGGACAGATGTTTTCATTTGCCAGTTGGCAAGACTGGAAGCCATTACCAGATTAGTCTACAAAGACTGCTGTTGTCATACTCCATAGATTTCAATGAAGTCGCTGTTCCTCTGGAAATGTATAAATTGGTTGGAAATACCCTTCCAAATAATTACCAAGAGGACCGATTACATTAGTGACCTATCTTGGCCAAGAATATTGAAAGGCGCTTTATCAAATGTGCAAATATTTCAATAAATGCGTGCTTAAGTATTTTCCTTGGCACGCTTGTTGCTTTGCATTATAAGGAAATTCTCTTTTGGAACTGGAAGTCTTGCTACCATCATTCAGGATGTTTTCTGCCTCAGTGATCACTGTGAACATAAGTGACAGTTTTATTATTATTTTTTACATAGATAGAGCACGAGGTGTCTCAGGCCATTTGACAGTCACTGTCATGGCTGCTGTCAAATTGCTTATTATGCTTCGTTGTGATATAAAGTACTCGTGTTCTTTTGTGCCTTT
>VKOC01032646.1:0-14280 GCA_009364415.1 Spea multiplicata | reverse complement strand
GTGCCACACTCTGCAGATGAAGCAGCAGACTGGATGAGTGTTTAGTACTGTCAGAATGCTTGTTCTGGGCCTGATGACAGTATCAATATCAGCTGTGTATATCAATATCCCTTTTTCTGAATATTTCAAGGGCAATTTAATAATATCTGTTCGACAGCAACACACACCCACCTGATCTGCAGCTCCAGTCAGTCCTGCAGCATGCAGCCAGGGGCTGGATATATCCGACCACATGTTATATGAGCATAAAAATGTGTCCAGGCACGCATTGGGGGATAGGGGAGAGCACACTGGAAGCGCCACCATTTTGGCAGAAGTTCAAGCCAGGTTATGTCCACAGATGAAGATAGATGAGGGAAGATGAAATAGAGAACATAGGAGAGAGAAGATGAAGTACAAGAAGATGCAGAAACTGAAGTGGTGGGACGTGGAAGGGAATTCCACAGAAGGGGTGCAGTACAGGTGAAATCTTGAATACATGAGTGAAAAGAGGTAAGGACAGTAGAAGGGAGCCGCAAGTCATGAGAAGAACGAATAGAGTAATTAGGGGTGTATTTGGATAGGAGGGTAGAGATATAGAGGAGTGTGGAGTTGTTAGGGGCTCTGTAGGTCATGTCTAAATTTGAAGGGTATGGGGAGCCAATGAAGAGATTGGCATAGTGGAGCAGCAGATGAGGAATGGTGTCAGAGAAATATTAATCTAGCTGCAGTGCTGAGGATGGATTGGAGAGAGTGTAGCTGCACTTCATTGGTTCATGGCAGAAGAGCCCCCTGCCTGCGACCAATAGAGTCGCTCGTACAGACATTTAAAATCCTGGTTCCGCAACTTGGCTGGGGTGACCATTAGGGTCGCTCGTACGAACCTTTAACTCTTGGAGCCGGGAGACCATGGTCTCCCCAGGCCAAGTTCCCCGCCAGGAGTTAAAGTGCTGTGCGAGCGGCTCAATTGGTCGCCTGCAGGCTGGTTGATGCCAGAGGAGGCCCCTGAGGGCGACCAATAGCGTTCATCTTTCTTTCTCCTCATGTGCACAGACATAACCTGGTAGGAACTTCTGCCAAAATGGCGGCACTTGCAGTGACCCCCATTCTGCCCTCAGTTCATGTGACATTTTGGTGGAAGTTCCCGCTGGGTTATGTCAACGGAGATGCGGACAAAGAAAGAAGATAGCATATTGAAGATGGAAGAGAAGACCAGGAGAAGATGAAGAAGGTACAAAAGCAGGCATTGTTGGCAGAAATAGAAGTGGTCGGCAGAGAAAACATTTAGTTTTGAGAGTGTGAGAGAGAGAGTAAATAAGAACAAAAGTGAGAGTGTGAGAGTGAATGTGGGCACCACGCAATGAATTTTAAAACCATCCGGAAACCATCCAGCGTGGACAGCACAAAGTCAAAACCTTTGTCATTTCTGCTTATATTGCGGAATCACTATACATGCCGAAGATATCTGGGTTTATCTCTCAAATTGAAACAATTGCAAACCCAACAACTTGATTTTCAATCAGATTTATGTATTATGGGGTTCATTGAACATAAACCTCTTCCCTTCTCACTTAAACAGCCAACTCCCACTTTTCTTCAGTGGGAGACCAGAAGCATTAGCGATGGATGTTTTAATGGTAGGGGATAGTCCTCCTTATTTCTGTTTATTTGGGCAGTGCTTGTTAAAATAATTGTAAGAAAGACAATAATCCATTATAATAATCCTCATGCAGAGGGATATTCAAAGGGAACAGTGTGTTTATGAAAGAAGAAAGCTTGTAGAACTATGTCTTAAGAAATGAGTGACAATTGGTGAATAGTGTGATCATTGTAACATTCTGCTTTATTGCAGTCATTGTTCTTTGCTGCTAGGAACAGTCATCCATTATATATAGACTCTACTTTTCATATGCGGCTACTATTGACTTGTGTTAGATTTTGCATGGAGCTGTCCCTTTTCTGCCACATTTCACTAAGCTTTGTATTACTGACTTGTAGATGCTTTAGAACACAGTAGACGTTTTTCTAAATTCCATTCCTTTTTATTATTATTATCTTTTATTTATATAGCGCCAACAATTTATGTAGCGCTTAATACAATACATATATATTAGGTGGAGAGAGCCCTGCTTTAACGGATGACTGTCCCTAGTGGCAAAGAACAATGACTGCAATAAAACAGAATGTTACAATTATCACACTATTCACCATTTGTCACTCATTTATTATTATTATTATTATTATCTTGTATTTATATAGCTCTTTGTCATCATGACCTGATTTGAATATTCTAGAATTTCTTTCCAAGGTACATAAACCTGTAAATCATAGATTTGCAAATTTGATATCATTTCTGTAGCCGTGGCGGACGACTGGCTACTGGCAGACCACTGTTTAAACCACACAGACTGTTCAAGATCAGGTGCTGCAACGTACAGCCAGTGGCTGGATTTGTCTGGCAACATGCTATATGAGCATAAAAGCATACTGTGCAACTACCCATACCCAACTTTTGGCTGCACCTTCATCATCTGGCTACTGCTTGACTTACAGTGCAAGAGTCGCCTCATCATGGTTAACAGGACACAGTTGTTACTTGTTCTTGTCATCTGTATACATTTACCTGCTTCGATATATACTTCGTGCTACTGTGTGGTACCATTTGCTTGCAGCTTCCATTTTGTTTCAGCACAATGTAGAGCTCCTGATGTTGTGTGTAGCATTTCCAAATGCTCTTTAGACATAAGGTTACACAGCTATCAGACATAGCCAGCCGCGTATTCTTTTTTTTAATTTCTCTTTATTAAATTTATAGCACATATATTCCCATAGGATATGAACATAATACTAAACACATAAAAACAAAAACAGTCATAATCAACAAAGTTGTAGTCAAAATTGTCAGTAATAAACATATTAAGGGATATAACAAATCGTAGAGATGGACATATAAAGATAAGGAGCAGGTGAATACCGGCAAAGGCGGGTGGAACAAGGAGAAGCTGCTTCTATATGGAAAAACTAAGAGCAATCAACTCCACAGGGACTACTCAAATTGTCTTACCTTCCTAATTTTCCTATCTTTTCTTTCCTTATTCCTTTCTCTTTTTTCCACTCTTTTTCTTCCTTTTTCCTCCCGTTTTTCTTTTTGCATCTCTTTCCTCTCCCTTTTTCCCTTTATCCCTTAATAAACATATTAAGGGATATAACAAATCGTAGAGATGGACATATAAAGATAAGGAGCAGGTGAATACCGGCAAAGGTGGGTGGAACAAGGAGAAGCTGCTTCTATATGGAAAAACTAAGAGCAATCAACTCCACAGGGACTACTCAAATTGTCTTACCTCCCTAATTTTCCTATCTTTTCTTTCCTTATTCCTTTCTCTTTTTTCCACTCCTTTTCTTCCTTTTTCCTCCCGTTTTTCTTTTTGCATCTCTTTCCTCTCCCTTTTTCCCTTTATCCCTTAATAAACATATTAAGGGATATAACAAATCGTAGAGATGGACATATAAAGATAAGGAGCAGGTGAATACCGGCAAAGGTGGGTGGAACAAGGAGAAGCTGCTTCTATATGGAAAAACTAAGAGCAATCAACTCCACAGGGACTACTCAAATTGTCTTACCTCCCTAATTTTCCTATCTTTTCTTTCCTTATTCCTTTCTCTTTTTTCCACTCCTTTTCTTCCTTTTTCCTCCCGTTTTTCTTTTTGCATCTCTTTCCTCTCCCTTTTTCCCTTTTCCTTCCCTTCTTCCCATTCTCTTTGCATTTCACTAATTTTGCTTCCTTTTTCCTTCTCTTTTCCTCAGTTATCCATTGATTAAGGACCAACGAGACAAGATTTTGTCATATTTTTATTTTTCGTCTTTGATGTTATAATAAAAATATTTCTCAGATCTAGCTTGAAACTCTATTTGGTATTTAATCTCTGACCAGGAAGGAAGTTCCTTTTTCTCTCCAGTATCTAGCCAACAATATTTTAAAGGCTAGTAAAACATTAATACACAAAAATGTATCATATGTTCCTGGAATTGGTAAATCTATATGAAAAAGAAACATTTGAGGGGATATATCTACTGAAAGACCAAACATTTTTCTTTATAAGAGGTAAGTAACTGGCAGTCCCACCAGATATGTAAATGGGTTTCTATTTCTTTCTGGCATCGCCAGCATGTATCTCCCTTTACTGGGTTAAATTTAGTCAAACAGGCTGGGACCAAGTACCAGCTACGCATACGTTTGTGAAAATGTTCTTGTAAGTTTATACAGTGAACCGCTATTTTTGGTAGACTGCCAAGTGTTTTGCCAGTGCTCTAAAAGAAATAATAAGTTCAAGATCCCTTCCCCATTGTTTATGGGCTTTCACCTTGTCTAAAGGTTTACTAGCAAGGAATCTTACAATCTTGAGGTACTTATAGAACTAAAATCATCCCAAGAATCATGGTATACCAGTTGATTAATGGATAAGAAATGCTTAAGTCTGATATATAAACTGAGGATAACCCATATTTCTGAGACAAGGAGGGAAATGTAATTAAAGAGTTTTGTGTAAAAAGATCCCCAATCGTGGAATTTCTTGAGAGGGAGTGTTCCTTGGAAAGTGTTTTTTTGATCTTATAATATGAATGAATAATATCTTTTATAATTAGGCTTGGAATATTTAGTTTCCTAAAGTGTGATTGTGGAAGCCAAATAATAATTTGAGAAGCATTGTACAGATTAAACAAATCAGGGTATCCTAAACCTCCCTGGCCAGTACTTCTTTTAAGGAGCTCAGACAGAAGTCTTACGTTTTTAGATGCCCAAACAAATCGGGAGCAAAAGATAATTAGGAACCCTAAAAGGAATTAACCTAAACAAATATCTTGGGAACTATATATGCTTTCAAAATAATTGATTCGGCCTAAACATGAAGCCTCAAGTCTGTCCCAAAGAGCCAACAAGACTCTCAATTCTAACAGATGTTTCTCATGATTTACTTTCGAGGTTATTCCTATTGAGCCAAGTTTAGTTCCCAAGTAATCAATAAATTCTGACTCCTTTTTAATTTAAAGTAGTGTACATAAGTTATCTGAGGTTCAGATAGATACAATGGGATCATTGGAGTCTTAGATAGATTTTATTTATAATTAGAAAATTAGCCAAATTTATCTACTCCCTCCAGAAGGACAGACACCCAAACGCACATACACACCAGGACAGGGCTTGCCACACTGACACCCAAACACACACACCAGGACAGCTCTGCCACACCGACACCCAAAACACACACCAGGACAGGCTCTCCACACCAATACCCGAACACCACACAGAATAGTCTATGCCACACGACACCCAAAGCACACACACCAGGACAGGCTCTGCCACGCGGACACCCAGACACACACACACCAGGACAGGCTCTGCCACCTGGACACCCAAACACACACAGGCTCTTCCATACCGACAACCAAACACACAAACCAGGACAGGCTCTGTCACACCGACACCCACACACACACACCAGGACAGACTCTGCCGCACTAAAGCATAAGAAATGTATTTTCTATACTTCTTTGTCATTAATTGCCCCTTTTGTATTTTTTCCCCATGCATATTGATGCCCCAGTCAGGCCCCCTTTACTATTGATCCATGTGTCCCCCAACAGCCTTTGTATATTGTCCCCCTTTGTGCATTTATATGCCCCCACACCCTTGTTTTATTGATTTATGTGATGCCCCAGACAACCCCCTCCCTTGTGTATTGATGCCCCCACTCCTTTTGTATTGGTTAATTTGATGCCCAACCACCCTCTTGTCTATTGATGCCACTGCTGCCATGTGTATTACTCCCCAGCCACACACACACTCCTGTTTATATTTATTTTGTAATGCCATAACCAGCAACCCCCCCCCCGAATATGGGTCCTCTTTCCTATAACCTATTCCTATTTTTTTGGTAATACTTACATTTTAGTATTTTTCTTTTTTCCTGCTCTCCTCAGATGTGATGACCCTTTCATTGCCACGAGGAACACCCCCTGTGAGCCCGGTGCTCAAACTTCACATGTTCAAAGCGGCCGCAATGTTCAAAGCAGCTGTCTTGCGGAGGCGGTCCGGCAGCTTTAAACGTGGTCTGCCGGCCCACGCGGGCTCACAGAGTGTGTGTGAGGGTGTCAGCATACATTGTTAGACTGAGTGGAGTGTCCATGTATGGTATGTGTTAAGGTATGTTGTTAGACTGAGTGTGTTTACATATAGTGTTAGAGTGTATGAGCCAGGAAGGTGGTGTGCTGAATGGCATGTAAGAAGCAAAGCATTCAACAATGAAGAAGGTGTACAGAGTAGGGGACAGAGTACCTGTATAAGAAATTATTTCTCTGTACCCAGCTTTTTCATAGCTACATAGCGTTTTCATTTCTGTTCCTGCTAGGCCTTCAAAATATAGGTGTCTATATAAAAATGGGAAGGGAACAAAAGAATAATCTTGCCTGGAGAACCACTTGGTCAAGGACCGGCACTAGTTACTGGAATATCTCCATGACTGCTAAAATCACACTTGGGTAGGTTGAAGAGAAGCTTCTTGAGGTTATTAATCTCCTTTCCTGAACATTACAACGCTGGTTCCCTGTTTTGAAGGAGCTGTGTGACCAAGTGAAGCAGCGCGCACCGCAGCCGAGCAGGGAGACAGAGGCCTTGCGCTCCCACTGCAGAACTCCTGCAACAAGGTAAGCGAACTACAAGGGGGGGGTAGATAATGAGAAGTGGGGAGAGGGGTATATAGTGAGAAGGGTAAGAAGTGTGAGAGGGGGTACATAGTGAGAAGAGCTGGGGTGGACAGTAAGAAGTGTGAGAGGGGATAGATAGTGAGAAGTGGGGGAGGGGGGAACATAGAAGGGGTAGATAGTGAGACAGGAGAGAGGGGGTAGATAGTGAGAAGGGAGAGAGGGGATAGATAGTGAGAAGGGAGAGAGGGGGTAGTGAGCAAGTGGGAATAGATAGAAAAGGGGATGGTAAGAATACTGAAATAAATAAAGAGTGAGAATAAGTGAGAGAATTACTTAATGTGTGGATGAATTGGTTGAATGATTTGTGAGAATGCATTAATGAATATGTGTAAGTGATTTGTGTGAATGAGTGATTGTGTGAATGAAAGAGTGAATAAGTGAGTGTGTAAGTGTTTGTGTGTATCATGGATGTTTAAGTGATTTTGGAAAAGGCAAAGATGGCACATGCAGGGTGTATATGGGATAAAGATGGCAAAGGGTGGGCTGTTTGTGGACAAAGATGTCTTACACTGGGCTGTTTGGGGACAAAGTTGGCTCAGGTTGGGCTGTTATATGTATGTTATCTGGGTGCTGGTCAGGTTCTATGTGGGCAGTGTGGATGACAGGGCTGGCTTTGGGGTGTGCAACCTGTGATCTATGCCTGTAATTTAGGAGGTTTATCTATACCTTTTAATGCTGAGTTTACGTGTGACTTCCAATTGGTTTATACCTGCAATTCTGGGTTTGTGTGTTATTCTGTTGATCTATACCTGATCTGCCATGTTTCCATACATTATTTATATATACCTGCAAATATAGGGTTTGTATGTGATCTATACATTCAAGTGCTGTTTATATGTGTTGTTTATTTGATAAATATAGTTCACAGGGAGGAAGGAAAAGAGAGGTGTGGTTTAGTGAATGAGGGACAAAGGGACTCTGGGGATAATTACGGGGGGAGAGGACCACTCAAAGTCACTTTAGAGTCAGAAGGAGGGAAGAATGTGCTTACTCACAGTCTTCCCCAAATCTGCAGTCAGTGTGGCAATTTTTTTTTTTGGTGCAGGAGCGGAGGGAGTGATTGCATGCAAGGGAACGTGGAGCAGGGCCCAAGGAAATGGTTTCCGGGGTACAATTTTTTCAATATTTTAAAAAATGTTTTTGTTACAACAGATTAGCTGTTTTTTTCCCTTTTTCTTTTGTGGGACGGGGGGGGAGGCACCAGAGGAGTAGTCCGCACAGGGCGCCTGAACACCTAAGGCTGGCCCTGGCTATACTTGTTATAACCTTCGCCATAACTTTTTCACATGATACTCAAATAGTTACATTAATGCTAAATTGAGATGTCTGTCAAAGGAAATGTCCTGTCTTGGAAAAAAATCATATCACAGGGTTCATGGGTAGTACAACTGGGCAACATGGAAAGGCATGCTCAAGCAGAATTGTCTTTACAAATAGTATAGGTCTGATATCTGAGACACAGCACCTGCTCTCACAACCACAAGCATGTTCTGTTAAGGAGGGGGTATAAAGCTTCTGCAATTCAGCAAAAAGTTCAGAGCTGCAAAGGACAGTGTTCATACTCATAAATGAATGTGAAAAAAGTAACTGTTTAGATTTAAGTAAAACATATTGCCACTAAATCTAAGCTGTCCTGTCAATCCTTGTTATTTTTGTATAACGCAATGTAAGAATGTTCTATTTCATCCTATAGATGCCTCATTTAAAAATGAAAAAGATATTCACCCGAATAAAATATTGCACTTGTTACAGGCAATTTTGGAGTTTTTTTTGTTATATATTTTTGATCATGATATTTGTAATACATTCTGAATATGATCAAGTAATCTAAGTGACCTTCTGAGTAATACTAAAAAACGGTGAATGCATTATGTAAAGTTCATCCCTCCATTGCTATCACACAGTATTTAATTATTATTAACTTTCTGCAACTACTGTAGTACTATGGTAAGCTGCTACTGCTTTTATCTGTAAATATATTGAGAACAATTACAGGTTTTGTTTGTATTCAGTGTAATTGTAATTAATACTGCCTAGCTAACATTGTTTTTTACTGGGTGGTAAGACATTTTTGGGAATTTTTATTTACATTTTTACAACTTTTGTTATCAATTTTTAAAACATTTTTCACTTTTATTGACAAGAATAGTGCAACATGACTTGATACATTCTAGAGATTCTTGTAACTACAGGATACCCCTGATGTCATGATGACACCTCAGGGAATTTTGTAGATGTATGATTTAAAATGATTATTAACCCTTATGGGTTTTTTCCCTTTTTTTAGAGAGAGATTTAAAGCGTCCTATGAGCTGTCAATCAGCAAAAAAGGAATGCCCAACAATGGTTCAGGGAGTTAAACACCATCAGTGGACAGTGTGTTTGCACCAATTGTTATTACACTGAATCTGTCAGCACAAAGCCAGTATTTCTGGCTCCTTAGCAGCTCTATCAGCTAGATGCTCATACCTCACAATGTTTAGGAGATTTCATTTAAAATCTCACCTCTTGGAAATTGATAATGCTGGCCACCTAACTGATGAAATTTAAAGAAGGTTTACTTCACTGAGAGGGTTGTGGATAAGTAGACCAACCTTCCAGTAGACATCGTAGCGGTAGAGTGGGCAAATATAAACATGCATTAAATAGGCATAATCTAAGAAAAGATTAAGAATCTTAATGTTTGAGATTTTGCACCTACTAGATGAGCAAAATGGTTTTTATTTGCTATTACTTAGCTGGTCAATTTCCGTTCATAATAATTTTTCCATTCTCCTCATCCTTAGAATCAGGGGACGGCTGGCAGCCTAAGGCCTGGGGGGCAAGTCTAGTCAAGTGGCCCGTTGCGCCACCAAATCAGCCCACCATAGATACCCATCTGTTCCATTTTCTAAGGCATATTGATGTAATGTGATGGGATTGGAGGTACATCAGTGCATTTTTAAAAAGTCATCATACACGGGACTCCTGAAACCACAATTTAGTGCCATGAATCCTTTTTAATAAAATATGCAAATGAAAAGAGAGTAATTTGAAGTGGCATTGGCTGCAATGGCATCTCAGTGTGTGCATCTCAGTGCATTAAGGATGCCCTTGGTGCGGCCAAATCACCCACCTAAGTGGCAATTGCCCCCCAGCCAGCCCCCACCCCTGCTTAGAATGGCTGTCTAAAGCAATTACCGTATTTGCTCGATTATAAGACAACCCCCCAAAATCTGAATATTAATTTAGGAAAAAAGAAAAAGCCTGAATATATAGGAAAAAAGTTTTACTAGTAAATATTAATTCATGTTAACTATTTTTTCATATTTAATAAAAAGCTATCATTGAGAAAAATATTGTTTTTGTCTTTATTTCCTTTTATTTGCTAACCTGCCCCCCAGTTATGCACATCTGCTGCACAGGCTTGCCACTCTGCCTCCAGAAATGCCTTTTAACCCCCCATATGCCACACTGCCTCCAGATATTAATACAGGGGGTTAAAAGGCACATCATAAATATATAAAAGGGACAGAGTGGCATATAAGGGAGTATAAGGCATTTCTGGAGGCAGAGTAACATACAGGGGGTTAAAAGACATATCAGGGGGCACTCTGCCTCCAGAAAATCCTTATGCCACCCATACAACACTCTGCGCATAGACAACCTCCGCTGCTGCCTGCACTTTCACCGGCACTCGGTGAAAGACGCCAGTGGAAGTGTGGGCAGCAGCTAAGGTTACCAGACAGAAGGATCCAGGTCCCCTGCAGTGCTGCGGGGGATCTGGATCTTAATCTCATAGTCAGACCTCTTTTGAAGTCTGTTTAGAAGACGACTTCGATCATATGAGGAGGGGTATTTTTCAGAGCATTTGCTCTGAAAAAAACCTTGTCTTATAATTGAGCAAATACAGTATTTACAACAGGAGACACAATGAGATATGTTTATTTGATGTACTAAGTATTTAAATGAGAATCTGTGACAGATCTGCATTAAGAATAGCGCAAGTGTGAGAAAAAAACTTATCTAAGTTTGTGATGTGTACCCCTTACCCAAATCATAACCTAACACTGAGCTAGTTTAACATAAAGTACTTTCTAAAGTACCAATTATATTTTTAGGTAACTATAAACAGAGCCGGACTAGCCATCTAGCATACTGGGCAAATGTCTAGCTGGGTTGCTAGCAAATGTCTAATGGGTTGCTAGCTGAGATCTCTATATACTCACCTGATCTGCTGCTCCAACGCCAGACTGGGTGCAGCAATGTGAGGCAAGCAGCTGTATATGTCTGTCCACTGCTCAAACAGAAAAAAGTAATGTGGGACCGCACATATCCGCCATTTTAAAGCGCCAGGGCTGTACACTTTGAGCCTTTTATCAACCAGGTTCATTGTTGCTCTTCTACCTCTTTTATTCCTTACAGTTTCCTTACTTATTATAATGTTATTAATTGTATAAGTTCATTTTCTAAATATTTCACCAAATCATTGTTATAGCTCATCATCTACATCTTTATTCTCGTCCACCGACACTTGCATCATGTCCTTTTCATTCTTTTTTTCATTCTGTACTTCGACCTCTGGCTTCAATTATGTCTGCCATCCACCTTACTGCTGTCTTTGTTACATCACGTCTTCCATTCCTTCTCTCTTCCTGCTAGCCCTTATTTTATGTGTCTTGTTATTGTCAAATTCTTTCTTTTCTCAAATATCGTATGTATAAGTGATCATCAACAATGTTACCTAAGATATTTCGCAAGGCTATTTATTAATGTACTTTATTTCTAATGTATCCAGAAAATTGGAAACAATGCTCATGTTTTAACAATTAAGCTCCATTGAGTCTAATTTAGTACTGTGGTTACATACTGTTCAGAACGGTTATACTAACAACTCTTTTCTGAAATAAAAACCCTAGGCACAGTGTAAGCAACAACGTTTTCTAAGCATTAGGCCTATTTATAGGATCTCAAGTTTGAACTAGGCTTCGCATTAAAAGCAGCTTGATCCATCCTTTCAACACCATGTGTTTGAAAGCACTTGGCTTGTCCTCTGTCCTGTGCATAGAAAGAAACACCCATTCAACTCTAATTACAATGTGGTGCAGCTATATTGACCAAACATAGAGTTAGCTGGACACAAAAAAAGTAATGGAATCGGAGATATTAGTATCTCATGTGATCCAATTCCTGGTCTTGGCCAAAGCGTTTAACAATGCTTGGCAGGAATCTGCGTACTACATATGTGTAAATGCAGGTATCAAAAAATAGCCCTTTTCTTAGCCCACTTCAGGCACCTTTACTGCTAAAGCAATGCTACACTGTATGACCAAAATGTGGAAACCCCTCCTAAGTATTGAGTTCAGTTGTTTCAGCCACTCCCAATGCTGACAGCTGTATAACATCAGGCACAAATCATCTCCACAGATAATCAATGGCAGTAGAATGGGTCATGCTGAAGAGCTTAGTGACTTTACATGTGGCACAGTCATAGAATGCCACCTTTGACACAAATCCAAAAAATATTAAAACAGAAATGTAAAAAGAAAGAAGAAAAACAAACAACCAAATACATTTTATAGGGAGCCCAGTGATGCTACTAGCATTGGTAAGGTATAAGCGAGATCCTCATAGGGATCCAAAACCGGTTTGGATTAATTTTTCTGTTCGTTCTTGGCCCATTCATTTTCGGGCAACAAAATTTGGCGGCATTCTTGATTCAGGAACAAAATTTATTGCACGCATTCACTCTCATTCATTCACTCACATTCTCTCTAAATGTTTTCCTACATTCTTCCCCTTCTGCCGGCCACATCCGCATCTTCTTTTTCTTCATAATGGTGGCGTGGTGGTGAAGTACTCTCCAATCCTCCAATCTCAGATTAGGATGTCACCGAATGCACCAAGGGGTGCGGTGATGTGCTCTGCCTGATCCCTCAAATAAGGGAGAGGATGTCACTGCAAATGGCATCATTTTGCCCTCATGTGAACTGAGAGCACTATATTGCCACCATATTTCAGTGATATCCTCTGGTCTCGTTTTCAGGGCGTCATACGAATGGCAAAATTTACCAAAATTCTGTAAATTTGCAATTCATGGTAATCCAAATGCACAAGTCCAGAAAATAATATATGGGTTTTGCCCTCTAGGGCACAAAAACAACAAACCCCAGTCGTTGCTGCTTCCTCCCGGAACCGTAAGGGTTAACCACTTACAGCACTAGACTATACTAGCGAGGAAGAGGTAAGGAACTGGCTTGGATTCCTCGATAAAATAGCACAATAGCCCGCCGAGGGGTAGCCAGATCCGGTGCTGTGGCTGTCCGGAGAAGGACAGTGAGTGATCCAGCGAGCCCCTGAAGCATTAGACAAGACTAATGTCTAGGGAAGTAACATACGCTTTATTGGGGAAACACACAGGCTTATATACAGGTTAGGTGAGAAACAAATCATAAATCATGTCCACATCTTCCCGCCCAGCCCAGACAGTCCGGCGCCACACTTAGGCCTCCGAGCCCCGCAATGTCTGTACGACCTTAAACCATCATTTTCAGGGTGATCCCGAAGAAGCGGCGGTGATCCTGGTACCGATGGATAGCTCAGGGTCCTGGGGATATTCTGTCCAGAAAGCGACACGATCGGTCAAAGGGGCTCCGAGCAACAACAGTTCAAAGTTTCCCCGGGACATACCGCGAGATAGCCAGCACGCGTTCGGCAGCCGCGCCGGTCGTCCGCCGTTCTTCCGGAAGTCCCAGTGACCGGGAATCAACAGGAGGTTAAAGTTTGTTGGCAGGACATATGGAACATGGACAGGGGCAGCACTTAAGGGAGAACAAATGCACAGAAAACAATCGTATAGATATATAGAAATCACAACCACTGATCATAAAAAGGCACTTTTTAACCCAGGCTTGTGACACCCATGTAATGTGGGGTATTACTGTAATCAGAGCTTGCAAGAGCACCATCTTTGTTTTCTTCAGTGCCAGTATGTCTTATATTTGTTCATGTAGTTAAATTTGAATTACTCCTTATTGTAATGATGCTGCTGGAGGTATATAAACAAAATGTAATAATGCAATATAACAATAGGCACATTATTTGAATTCAAAATGTTCAAATTGTATTAAACAAATGTGGATATACAAATAGCATAGGCATGGGCATAGAAACCCCTAAAAATTGGGGGGATAGCATTTTTCCCCATCAGATACCCCCTTTTTTTCTTCCCATCAGATACCTGTTTCCTCACTATCCCCCACTTTCTCCCCATCTCTTTTTCTGCAAACACAATAATATATTACTTGAAACACTGGTAAAAATAATGTATGTTTCATACATTAAATATAGGAAGAAACAGCTAATCTTTGTAACAAATATATTGAAAAATTGGACCCTAGGCAAGCGTTTTCTTGGGCCCCGCTCATGCTCCCTAGCATGCAATCAGTCCCTCCAGAGCCGGCCTTAGGTGTTCTGGCGCTCTGTGCGGACTACTCCTCTGGTGCGCCCATCCCAAAAAAAGAAAGGAATAAAAACTTGTAACAAAACTCCCCTTT
>VKOC01032645.1:0-12762 GCA_009364415.1 Spea multiplicata | reverse complement strand
CATTAACCATAACTGCCCCTAAATTAACCCGAAACACCCCATTAACCATGACTGCCCCTAAATTAACACTAAAGACCCAATCAACCATACCAATTTATTAGGTAATTTATCTGGAGTACATGCAATTAATTTAGGGTATTGTTAGTGTATGTGTATGTATAGTTGTGTTAGTGTTAGTGTGAGTGTCTGGGTGAGTATGTATTAGCGTGAGTGTGCGTCCGAGTATGTTACGGTACGTAAGTTATCGTGTGTGCGTGTTAGTGTGAGCGTCTGGCTTTACTTGTTAAAGTGTGTGTTTGTGTTGAGTGCCTGGTTGCGTTGTGACTGTCTGGATGAATTTGTTACTGTGGTTCTATGGAACTATTGCACATGAAGGGAATATTGTGGATATCTATCATCATCCTTGTCCATCATCATGTTGGTTGTGGTAAATGTTGCAGGCAAATAGTAACACAAGCCAGAATGTCATGGAGGCACCAGTTTACTTTTTGTCTGACATTTATTTTTACTAACCATTCAAAATAGAAAAAAAAAATTAACAAAGAGAAAAGCTTTAGGGTTTCTAGGTAGTGTATCCATCAATAGTTACACATACCTATTGCAGCAAAGTATTCATACTTGATTGCCAAAATATAAAGGAAAACGCGAGTTGTTGGTATCCCTTGATTGCCTTTTGCAAAAGCAGTGAAAGAAAGGGGTGGGGGGAGGCTGGGGGATTATGATGTCAGAGCCTTTGGTGTCTGAGGATTCTACTTCTCCATGGCAACCACAAACAACTATGCTTAGAACATGTGAGATATACACAAGGGATGAATACACTGAGACACATCATTACAAATTACTCAAATCGGTTTTACTCATCCCAAAGGAAGCATACAGAGAGAAAC
The DNA here is from genome assembly GCA_009364415.1 of Spea multiplicata. Lineage (NCBI taxonomy): Eukaryota > Metazoa > Chordata > Amphibia > Anura > Pelobatidae > Spea > Spea multiplicata. The sequence continues at coordinate 11,875 of VKOC01032645.1, read as the reverse complement.
GTTACCAGTTCAAGCAACGCTCAGCCGATCACATGCCAAACAAGCCTAATTAGATTTGTTTCCGAATAAAGTCACATTTCATTGATCTGGGGAGGTTGGAACAAATATGGAGAAAGAAAATCCCGATAATCAAGTCCTAACACTGAACCAGTTAGGCAGAGGACACGGAAGGCAGCTGTGCTTTGGCAGGAGTGGCTACCGGTACAGACCAGCGCAGCCCATTGCACCCGTGGAGAACATCAAGGAGATCCAGGTGTGTAATAACGAAACGGATTACAGAGTTTCGGGGTTTCGTTTGCAATAAACTGAATTATACTTTAAAGATTTGTGTTTTTTTAATAATTGGAAATAACTGTATACTTATTGATCCTGTTTTTGTTTTATACTACATTGCGTGTCTATGCATAACCATAAATGAGAGTAAGGATAGTATGGTTACTGTCAGAGGATTACTATTTCTCATACAGTTTGAGAAGGAGAATGTCTTGAAATACTTTCTATGCTTACTTATAGATCAAGTTTTTATAGATCAACTGCAACCTCTATCGAGACTAGAGGGACTGTATTGATTTGGTAATGTTACTGGGTATATATATATATATATATGCCCCCAGATATTCCTTATACACCCCCTATATGCCACTCTGCCCCCAGATATGGCTTTTAACCCCATATTTGTGTCTAGTAGGGGCAGCCGGTGGAGGTCTGTGCAATGCGCGCAGACAACCTCCGCTGCTGCTGGCAGGTTCTTCTGCCGGGGCTTCTTTGACTGAGCACCGGATGGTCATGTCACGCCGGTGCTCTGTCATAGAAGCCCCAGAGGGAGTGCCGGCAGTAGCTGAGGATGTCTGCGCGCATCACACAGACGTCCACCAGCTGCCAGAGAGGACGATCCAGGTCCCCTGCAGCGCTGCGGGGGATCTGGATCTTAGTCTTGTAGTCAGACCTCTATTTGAGGTCTGATTATAAGACAACCTTGAATATAAGACGAATATATTTCTCAGAGCATTTGCTTGTCTTATAATCGAGCAAATATGGTGTATGTACACATGCAACACACTGTGTCCTATAAAAACAAACAAAACAAGTTCCATTGAAAAGTAATCATCTACCAAGAATGTTCAGGATAGATTTGTTCTTCTAGTAAGTGACTTATGTATTGATGACAGGGTCCTCTTCTGAACATTGCTATTTGAAGAAATATGCTGCCATTTAAAAGTCAGCTGCAAGATTGAAGTCATTAGAGCATACCATCCATGTTTTGTTTTGGTGTCTAAAGGAATGTCTGTTACCATGCATGCGTTCTTAAAATCAAAGCATGCTACATAAGTTTGATTGTAATAAAACTTTACAATATAAATTCAAGAACACTAATTCCTAAAATAGCATTCAAAGGCTTGCTATTACACAACCAGGAATAGGAAACAATAGAAGGTATAATGTTAGAGATTAGTATTCATGGGGCAGTGACTAGCAGAAAGAACTTTGTATAGTGGATAAATGGAAAATCTGTGTGCAAACTGTGGAGCAACATTATATGTTTTCTTTGGTGAAACGTACTGGCTGCTTTTAGAAATATTTTGATATCTATAAAGACTTACTGGAAATATATGCCTTTGTTGAGTGACATTGATGCATATTGCATTTATATAGTTTTTAGTTATATCGTTATAGATATTTAGTGCAGTTTTGAATTATAAATGAAATTGTCCCCAATAAATAATTTCATTCACCCTTATAAAAGGTTAGTCACACATATCTGGCCCAGTTCATAGTGGTGTGAGTGCATTTAAGAAAGTATTCACAGAGCCAGAATTTCCAAGGGTGCCATAATTTTAGGGACACCACAAGAGCCTTGCCATGAGCCTTTTCACTCACACACATATTCCTCCCACTTTGAGCAAACTCAGAACACTTTCGGTGTAGGCCTTATTAGGGGTGTAACTAGAAAGCACAGGGTCCCGGTGCAAAAATTTCCCTGGGGCCCCCCAACTCCACTAAGCAACATTTCCCACAGTGTCCTCTTTGCCCCAAACTGCTTGTGACTGGCCTCTTTGCCCACAGATTACCAGTGCCACTGCTTGTGCGATATTTGCACCCAGTGCTACCAAACAGCCATACTGTACCATCTTTGCCTTAAACAGCCTGTCTTTGTCATATTTGTCACCAAATATCTTATTGGTGCCCCTAGACAACCTGTCTAGCATTTGCTCCCTAAAGAGAATGCCTGTGCCATCTTTGCCACCAAACAGCTTATCACACTCATGCTATCACACACTTCCTCACACACCACTAAAACAATTAGACATACACACCCATGTTAACACACACCTACATATGCAAAAGCGAATAGTGGTGGTGCAAATAAAGCGATATAGCTTTCCACTTTGGGGTTAAAATCAATCAAAATCCGGGATGTACATAAAAGATAAAAGAAACAAATAATAGTGCAACCTGTATGCAACACAAGTAAATGCAATAAAAGTAATGGGCTAGAACACTAACATGGGTGGAGCCAATATAACTGGCTCCAATCGATTTGGGATCACACACCCATCTGTGATCTAATCCAGAGCTCCCAACCGGGCTCTGGTGTGGATTACACTGTGCTAACTGAGGGCAGCACTTCCCCTTTAACACCAGCGTCAATATAGATAGCAGCAGGAAAAAATAATGGATCCAGTAGGGGATAAGTCTTTAAATGGTACAGTGTAAAACTGAGCAATATGTGCAAAATATGCAAACTGCAGTATATATTTTAAACACAATTTAACAAATAAAAACACATACTCCAAATGCAATACTCCAAATGCAAGTGAAAAATAGTCCCCTCTGTGATCCTCTTGGGGCTTTCTCAAATTTGTCCTGGGTTTAGAAATACCCAGTGTTTTTATGGGGCAATAAGTACCAGTATAATCATTTTTTTCAAAACTAGTCATTCTAAAATTTTAGGACTTGCTCATAAAACATTTTTTTTAATTTAATGTTTTACATCTTTTGGGCATATTGTTTTTGAACTGGATGATTCCCCTTCTGATGTCATGGTGACATCACTGAGATCCTTTTTATTTTTCCATTTTTATTTATTTCCTTAACCTTTTTTTATTTTCATATTTTATATATTTTTTTAAAAATGTATTTCACTTATCACATGCTTAGTGAGCTGGCAACCTCAATCCGGGACAATGCAAACGAACTAAGAAAATTGGATGCAAACCACTGCTGCAGCACGCAACATAACAATGGCTGAAGCCTGGTACAAATCTGGGGAACTGCTTACTTTAATGAATGAATGAATGAATCTACACCTGTTCCAGTGTAATATATTATGCTAACATTTGACATTACAGCCTCAAAAACAAACTGTCATTTGCTATGGTGATAAGACTCCTTTTAAAACTTTGTAGTAAAGTTACTTTTTATACATCGCCCTGGTTAGCTGCTATTCAATCCAGTTTTCGAAGCTTAACGTACCCAATACAATAATTTTGCTTGTAAATTAACCAAAGCAAAATTATCAAACAAGCAGATTAAACTATACCCTCCCCCCCATATGCCTTTTTGTTTGGGGAATCTCAAATTGCAACTGTGCTCAAATTCTATTAATTGGCTTAATAAATAACCACCTGTTGAAAGTGCCTTTTCGTTGCAAATAGTGTAAAGAAATACAATAACAAATGCATTTATTTATCTTCCCTATTTGTAACATGTAAGTAAATAAATGCAACATTACTAGATGGTTCAGTTGAAAGACAATTAACATTTCTTTGCTTACTATTACTCGTTATAGTTAAGTAGTAGATCAATGACCCTTAAACTGCCAAGGGATAATAACAAGGCAAATTATCCAATTTCCTGCTGTTAACAGTTTTTGTTATTGTGGACCAAAGTGGTATTTATTCCTACAAATGGATGATTTGATGCTATGCCACATAAAGTATTATGTAGTGTGCTTTAGAGAGTGTAACTGGGCAGTTTGGCTGTTAATGAATGACAGAGAGATGTTTCTATAAAAGCTTTGTGTTGTGTGTTGAGATTAATGAATACATTAGAATGGGGATGTGGATCACTGAATAACATCTGTTGCTAAGATATCAATTATTTGTCAGATACAAGAGGCTTGTTAAACAAGACCATATAATTTTGTCCAGTGGTAATTGTATTTCCTTCTGCATTCCATTGAATTGTTTTATAAGGCTTGAGAGTTAAGTTTCCCTGGTGCTCTAGAGTGTTTACAGGTGAATGGTTATCCTTCCTCTCTTATTGAGCGACACTGTAATATTGTAACTGACACTGGCTTCGACGTTACACTTGTGAAAAGCTGAGTCAAATCTGATATGATCTAGGAAATGGAGTCTGGCACTGAATTGGACGTAAGTAGATGTGCATCTTATAAAAGCGACTGCTAGATCAAATATCAGTAATTTCAATTATTAGTTCAAATGACACAACTATATGTGTATATGGTTATGTGTAGGTATCTGTATTCATGTGTATGTAGAATTGTTAACAAAACATTTTTAGTATTTAATTAAAGTACATTTAAGGGTTTCAGTCCTATTTCGCCAACGTGATGGCTATGTATTTGGTGTGTTTTTGGTGGGAAAACCCTAGGTGCATCTGTTACTGTGTGTAAATATTTGATTTCAAACAATATTCTAGTTACCCATTGGACTGTTTGCCTACTTTGTCTAATTCACATCTGCAAAGACTGACAAGTTGTTGTAATATGAGATTTCTCTAAATTATCTGTGACGTTTTAGAAATCTAGGGAAAAATAATATAATGTAACATTAAGCTAAAATAATATATACCATATTTTAACAGTATAACATTCTTCGGCCACCTTTAGTTCTCCATATTTTGCCATCAAGGCTGTTTAGAAGAAGCGTAGATGTTACCTGATGCATGAGAAATAGTAAAACTCTATCTATGTACCTATTGCTCATGTCAGATGTGTTATATACATTTTACAGGTGTTTTAAAGAAAAAATCTGATGGTATGAGACAAGGCAATAATAAAAATCTATAGTTCTAAAAGATATATAATTTTTGTGTGGATGTATTTTCATTTTAGATTTGCTTTATATTTATAAAGCATATATTCCCATCTATCCTAATTTTAGGTAATTTCTCTAACGCTATAGTTGGCAAACATACTCTGCTCTCATTCAGAGAGGCTTGTGATCTTGTTCTCATCACACTGTTAATTTGAATTGACCAGCCGTAACATTAGACCTCCTCAGCAGCTTCGTCTTGTGGTTTTGATATACAGTAGTATGGTAAAGGGTGCAAATATAGGCTTATGTTACAATAATGTAATAACGCTAAAGAAGAAAACTATAGGTAGAAGATACACGTGTCCAAAACTATGGCAGCATCTTTGTACCCCTGGTGCACCTGCTTCAGCTCCAGTCACCTCCACAATTATATTGAGAATTGCCAGAGTTACAGTCCACAAAAAGCTCGCCATTCTGGTTTTCTTCCATTTTAACACATTAAAACTATATATATATATATATATATTAATATATATATATATATATATATATATATAAATATATATATATATATATGTGTTTGTGTGTAAATCTGCTTACCCTTGAATTTTCATCTATTGTTTTTATTGAGTGGAAGGGAAATTTTATAGAAAGCAGAGAACTTTGGTTTTCTACCAAAATCCTGCATATCTGATCTCACAATAGGTCAGATTGTAGCATGCTATCTCTTTCGTGCTTGTCTAGGATAGCATTGGTTACCATGGTAGCAAGCAGCAATTCGTCACACACACACACACACTAACAGGAAAGCTGGTGATCAGTCACAGAACAATCAGCAGGCTTCTCTTCTCCCCAGACTGAGCCTCGGCCTTTGGGAGTTAATGTGTGGCAGTCTTAAATGTGCGACTCTCACCGAGTAGACGGTTTAAGGTCCCACCACCCTACAGAAATTGGGCTTTGCCCTTTATTAAGCCAATGATGTCATTGATAAGCTTACCTTTTATCTGATGTAGAATATCGCCACCTAGTGGAGTTAATATTATTTGTTTCAGAAGGTTGCACCATTTGATTTTACTGTATTGTACTGTATTTGAAATGTGTTTTAGTGTAGGTACAATATTCTAGCTATGTTATATACTGTTTTGTAGACTCGGTTGTCAATCTGTTGCTTCTGTATAGGGATGATCTAGCGCTCATGGGACAGAATTATTTAGCTTGAAAAGTCAGTGTAACCACATCACTGATTGATAAATAAAGCTGTTGAGTTTATAATGAGCAGAATCAAATTGATAATTATATACAAGTTTGTATTAATGTTTTTTTAGACTGAGTGCTTCCAGCTTTGTTAGCTGGCAAATTAAAATCTTTTAATGAGAAATGAGTTTTGAATGCTTGAAAGAATGTTTCATTTAGTCATGTAAGATATATATATATATATATATATAATATATATATATAATATATATATATACACACACTATATAGACAAAAGTACTGGGACAACTACCAATACACCATCAGGGACGTTTAGTCTAAGCTGATGTCAAAAGAATTGTATGTGAAGCCGGAGTACTTTTTTTTTTTGCACATACAGATACATTTTGTCTATGGGTTGTGTAAGGATGTTTGTAGCTAATTATTTGTCCTTATTTGCGTAATTACATATGACAAAATCGGTGCCACGTTCTGATCTCCAAAAGACTTCTGAAATAGCAATGAAATTGAGAAATAATATTTATGGGATTTTCACAATGTATTATATAAATCTCCCTTACAACCATAGGACAATAGCAAAATAATATAAAAAGATATGGTTGGCGTTCCTCTATAGATTCTAGACAATTTGAATTTTAGTCCGGACACTCAAGACTGTGCTCATGTGTCTGTATTGTCTGTATCGTTCGGGTGCACTTGTTGTTTCTCCAGCTTTGTCCTCAGCTGTATCTTTTAACAAATTCCCCTCCTGCCTCAGCCCTGGCCTGTTAGTTAGATAAACAAAACATAAAAGGAAACCTAAGAGAACCAGCTACAGTACCCTCTAGAAATATTGGTACGCTTGGTAAATATGAGCAAAGAAGACTGTGAAAAATTATCTACCGGTATATTGTTTACATTTTTGGATCTTTTCTTCAAACACTACACAAAAATACTACACTCTCATGTATATCTGAGTCTTCTGTACTGCATTAAAAGGTTGAAGAATACATGTCTAGGGATCTAAGACCATTCCTCCATACAGAATCACTCCAGATCCTTCAAATTACGGGGTCGATGCTGGTAGACTCTCCTCTTTAGTTCAAAACACCAATTTTGTGTTCATTTTGATGCATGTTTTGCATAATTGTCCTGCTTGAAGATCGGCCCACAGCCCGTTTTAAGCTTTCTGGCAGAGGTAGTCAGGTGTTCATTTAATATCTGCTGATTTTTGATAGGAAACATGGCATCATGGACTCTAACTAGGGTTGCCACCTGGCCAGTATTTCACCGACACAGCCGGTATTTAGAGCACCCTGTCGGTATCTGTATTTTTTGCAGGGGCAGACCTGCAAGGTGATTGGCAGGAGGGGGAGCGCCCAGAGCCAGAGTGTGAGGCACGGCAATTGGGCGGCGCTATGCGTTAATTTCATGAACACCGGCCTCCACACGCTGCCCCCACCAGACACCAGGGAGCCGGAAGCAGTGGTAAGTTTGGGGTGGTGGTGGTTAATATGGGGGCATAAGGCTTTTCTGGAGGCAGAGTACCCCATGATATTCCTTTTAAACCCTATATGCCACCCTGCCTCCAGAAACGCCTTTTAACCCTCTAAATGCCACTCTGCCTCCAGACAATTCATCCACACTTTAACTCATGCTCTCCCTCATTCAGACAATTCATCCACATATTAACTCATGCTCTCCCTCAGAGAGCTCATCCACATATTAACTCATGCTCTCCCCCTCTCCCTCCCCTTTCCTTACTACCCTCTCCCCCTTTGTAGTTCTCTCACCCTTAGGTCCAGCGACGGGAGCACAAGGCTTCTGTCTTCCTGCTCTGCTGCAGTGCCCGCTGCTTCACTGATGAGCGCCAAAATATGATGTCATATTCCGGCGCTCAGCATGAAATGCCGGCACAGCGATGGAGGTAGAGGCCTTGTGGAGGAGAATGAAGGGCACCAAGCGGTTGCTCCCACGACCCGGAGGATTCGGGTGTTGACCTGAAGAACCGGAGAAGCAGTGCTTCTCCCTGAGCTCTCCAGGTCAAACCCGGAGTGTTCCCAGGTATGGTGGTACCGTTATACACTTCTAACACTTACAATGTTTGATTGGGATCCTTTCTATTAGTAACACCATTAGAAGCATCGTTACTTGTTGTGGCGTCTCTGATGACTTTGTTCCTGCTGAACACATATTGTTCATATTGTTATCAGTAAAGTAGTATTGGATGCTTACTGATGACCGCGTGGTAAGCTACAGTTAGATTATAGAGAGAATTGTTTTAGAGAAAGATAGTGTTTTCTGAAGTAATACTGCAGTTTTTTGGACATGAAAAAACTGCAATATTGCACATTTACTGCATTTGTACTTCACTGTACTGCAGTTGTACTGCAGTTATTTTTGTACGGAAGTACAAATCCAATAAAGCTGCAGTACATTGAAGTACAACTGTGGGTTTGCAATATAAAAAAAAAGGTGCAGTAAATGTGCAGTAATTTCTGCAGTACAGTGAAGTACAAATGCAGTAAAAGTGCAGTATTGCAGTTTTTTCATGTCCAAAAAACTGCAGTATTACTTCAGAAAAACTGCAGTAATTTTTTGTAAGGGATGTGTTTTAACCCCCTGTGACAGAATGTAGTGCTACATCACAGATTTTCGGCAGCTGATGCGAGAGTCCTAGCCTATTAAACATCAGCAGGGCTAGATCCCTACCAGTTCACAGGAAATCAGGCTGTCCATCAACGGCCTGGTCTCCCCTGTGCTAGGATTCAGACATTCCCTCTCTGCGATGATGTCACCCGGGAGACTTTTTTTTTCTCTCTGAATCTGGCATGCCAGGACTGCAACTTTAGCAGTGCTCGTAACAAGGTTCAGTATGTTAGCTATTTCCTCACCAATCTCTTCTAAAATAAAATTGCATGTTTTCTTCACACCTTGTAGAGCAGTTATTTAATGATATTCTATGGACCTCACAAACCTTGCCATGGACACTGATGTCATTGTACAGACACTTTCCCTATCCCTGGTGTTTTGGGTCAGGTATAATGTGACTAGGGATCCAGTAAGGGCTCTGGGGACCTTAGGGATCTCTTTAAAAGTATAGGGGACCCTTGATAATTTCCTGATAACATCACTAGGGTCTTGTTAAATATTTCTGTATAAGGGGCCCTGCTGTTTTGGGGAGGGGCACTGGAGGAGACAGTCTAAAAACACTGGCCCACTAATTAGAGGGGGCTGGAGAAGGACTCCTCACTAGAGTGAAGGAAGCCAATCAGGAGAGACTTCTCAACCATCCTCATTGGCTGAGACTTTAGAAGCCTTTCCTGATTGGCGCTCCACAAAGCTTAATGTAAGCTGCAGTCTGCACTAGGTAATAAACCCATTGTGTGACATGGGTGTGTGTGACTGTGTTTGTGTATGTAACGTCTGATAATAGGGGAAGCTTGATTATCTGAGACTGCTCATGTCTTGTAACGGAGGGGTGTAATTGTCTGAAACCACTCGTGTCTGGTAATGACGTTATGTAAATTCCATAACATAATCTTAAATCTGAAATCAACGTGGTTTCCAAGGCTTCCTAATAAATTCTATAATATAAAATTTATTTTGTGTATGTGAGATATATATATATGCCTGTGTGTGTAATTTCATCCGCTCCATGCTGTGTCCTTGAATGGCAGAAATAAAATGTGACGTACCTAGTCTTACCCGACACTTTGATGCCTTTGTCTGCAAAAGGATTGTCTGCGGCATCTTTGCAGGGCCAAATTAATGTAGGGGTTGATGGAGCTGCAGCTGAGGGCCCCTACCTGAAAATAGGCCCAGAAATTTCCTGGTGGGCCGGCTGTGCACTGAAGTGACCGATTCGGCCGCACAACTGCTGGGAGGCATAAATACACATAGTGCTGGCTGGGGTGATACACAAGGGGGCAAAAACACAAAAGGGAAAATACTTTTTTTTTTTTATATGCCACTCTGCCTCCCTGATATGCCTTATACCCTTCTATATGCCAGAGGGGGGTTAAAGGGCATTTCTGGAGGCAGAGTGGCATACAGGAGGTTAAAAGGCATAGCACTCTGCCTCCAGAAAAGCCTTATGCCACCCATACAACACTCCCCGCACGACTTACCAGTGCTTCTGACTCCCTGGTGTCTGGTGGAGGCAGCGGGTGTTCCTCCAGAACTTCTATGAGCACCGGAAGGTCATGTGACGCCGGTGCCGCGTCATTAAAGCTATGGTGGAAGTACAAGCAGTAGCGGGGGTTGTCTGCGTTCATCGAGCGAACGCTCGCTAGCTGACGGAGAAGATAATTTCCCGCAGTGCTTTACAATGTAAAGTAGTGCGTGTACAGCCTGTATAACAGTGTAAATTTGCTGTCCCCTCAAAATAACTCAACACGCGGCCATCAACGTATAAACCTTGGCAACAAAAGTGAGTTGGAAATGTCCAAATTGGGCCCAATTAGACATTTGTCCTCCCCGGTGTCGTGTGAATGGGAGCAGGTGTGTTAAAATTGGTGTTAACGCTCTCACACTCTCTCTCATACTGGTCACTGGAAGTTCAACATGACACCACATAAAGAACTCTCTGAGGATCTGAAGAAAAAAAAAAGAATTGTTGCTCTACACAAAGATTGCCTAGCCAATAAGAAGATTTCTAAGACCCTGAAACTGAGCTGCAGCACAGGACAGATTCAACTCAGAACAGGCCTTGCCATGGTTGACCAAAGAAGTTGAGTGCACGTACTCAGCGTCATATCCAGAGGTTGTCTTTGGGAAATAGACTTATGCGTGCTGCCAGCATTGTTGCAGAGGTTGGAGTCAGCCTATCAGTGCTAGACCATACGTCACACACTGCATCAAATTGGTCTGCATGGCTGTCGTCCCTGAAGGAAGCCTCTTCTAAAGATGATGCACAAGAAATCCCGCAAACAGTTTGCTGAAGACAAGCAGACTAAGGACATGTATTACTGGAACCATGTCCTGTGGTCCAATGAGAACAAGACAAACTTAGGTGCGCAAAGTGCGTAAAATAAAATTAAGTTACTAAATTGTTGAGCTGCAAGTCAACCAACGAAACAAAACTCCACATTTGTTTCAATAAACATAAAAACATACAATTAACACCAGGTGACTGTGCTTAATCAAATCCAATCAGTATGAAAAATATTTAAATAAATACGACCTAATAGGTGTGTTAAACGATCTGTGAGTCTAACCTGGAAAAAATAAAAAAGAGACAAAAATAGTGCAATATGTAATTTTTGAAAAAAACTTTTATAGATCAGTGGACTCTTACATTTGATGTGAGAGTCCATATACATTAGAGTTGGTATATGTAAAAGTTCAAATGTCTTTTCAGTGCTAGTGCTACCACATCAATATATTTATATAAAAAACTTTAATATACACATAAATATCCATAAACAAGTAAGCATATGTATCAAGACTTTAAATAAATTTATAATTGCGTTTTAATTCCCATAAATATCCACATATATATATCAAAAATTCATCTATATATTGTAATAAATGTAGCAAAATCTATAAAAAGTTTTACCAGTAAATGTTAATTCATGTAAACATTTTTTTTTAATAAAAGCTATGATTGAGAAAAATATTCCTTTTATTTTCCAACCTGCCCCCAGGCTTGTCACTCTGCCCCATAAATGCCTTAAACC